>JAESUZ010000797.1:0-72719 GCA_017311185.1 Proteles cristata cristata
ACTTGTTTGGGGATTTGCATTTGTGCCTCTGCCTCATTGCCCGATGGATCTAAATGTGTGTCTCAGGGACAGTGCGGTGAGCATGTGTCCTGACCTTTTAAGATCACTCACTAACGGTGGGGCGCCTGGGTGGCTCGGTTGGTTAAGCGTCTGACTTTTGGTTTTGGCTTAGGTCATGCATGATCTCACGGTTCTTGAGTTTGAGCTACACGTCTGGCCCCCTGCTATCAGTGCAGAGGCTGCTTCAGGTCCTCTGTCCCCCTCACTCTCTGCCCCCCCAAAACAAAATAAACATTAAAAGAAAGCTTACTCATGAATGATAAACTGAAAATGTTAAATCTAGAAATGCCAAGTTCCCCTACATAACCGATCTGATGTATTAGCCTGATGTATACAAATGGTAAACTCTTATGAAGATTAATGGATTACAGTTTGCACTTTCATCCCTGCCTCACAATATATACAAAAATTAACTCAAAATAGACCAAAGACCTAAATGTAAGAGCTGAAACTATAGAACTCTTAAAAGAAATTAGAGTAGAGGATTATGTGTTCATGATTTTGGATTTGGCAATGGATTCTTAGGTACAACATAAAAAGCAGAAACAACAAAAGAAAAAATAGACAAATGGATTTCATCAAATTAAAAACTTTTGTGTGTTCAAGGACACTACCCAGGAAGTGAAAAGACAACCACAAAACGGGAGAAAATATTTATAAATCATATATCTGATGAGGGTCCAGCAACCAGAATGTATGAAAAATACTTACAACTCAGCAACAGAAAGACAACCCAATTAAAAAATGGTTAAAGGACTTGAATAGACATTTCTCTGAAGATATACAGGTGACCAAGAAGCACATTAAAAGATGCTCAACATCACAAATCATTAAGGAAATACAAGTCAAAACTACAATGAGATTCCACCTCACACTGATAGGATGGCTATTAAAAATAAACAAACCTCTAAGTGACAAGTGTTGGCAAGAACGTGTAGAAATTGAAACCCTCATATGTTGCTAGTGGAAATGTAAAGTGGTATAGACACTGTGGGAAACAGTTTAGTGGTTCTTTAGAAAGTTAAGCATATAGAATTATCATATGACTTAGCAATTCTTCCTAAGTCTATACCCCAAAGGATTGAAAACAGATACTCAGACAAATACTTGTAGACAAATGTTCACAAAAACACTATTCACAATAGCCAAAAGATGGAAACAACCCAAAAGATCACATAGTGTGCGATGTACATGAGCTGTCCAGTCTAGGTAAATGCATAGATACAGAAAGTAGAATTAGTGGCTGCCCAGGGCTGGGAAAGGGATGGGGGAGTGACTGCTTAGTGGGTACAGCATTTCCTTTGGGGATGATGAAATGCTTTTGCTGCATAACATGAATGTATTAAATACCACTGAATTGTGCGCTATAAGATGGTTAACTTTATGTTTTGTAAATTTTAACTGAATTTTATTATTATTTTTTTTTAAATTTTAAGGTATATTTTTGAGAGAGAGAGAGACAGAGTGCAAGCGCAGGAGAGGCATAGAGAGAGACACAAACACGCAGAATCTGAAGCGGGCTCCAGGCTCCGAGCTGTCAACACAGAGCCAGACGTGGGGCTTGAACCCATGAGCAGCAAGATCATGACCTGAGCCCAAGTCATTTGCCCAACCAACTGAGCCACCCAGGCGCCCCAGTTCTCTCCATCTTAAAAGTACATTTGGGGGACATATGGGTGGTTCATCTGGTTGAGCATCTGACTCTTAACTTTTTTTTAATGTTTATTTTTGAGAGAGAGAAAGACAGTACGAGCAGGGAAGGGGCAGAGAGAGGAAGACACAGAATCTGAAGCAGGCTCCAGGCTCTGAGCTGTCAGCACAGAGCTTGACACAGGGCTCAAACCTACAAACCGTGAGATCATGACCTGAGCAGAAGTCAGGAACTTAACTGACTGAGCCACCCAAACACCCTGAGCACCTGACTCTTGATTTCAGCTCAGGTCATGATCTCAAGGTTCATGTGTTCGAGCCCTGCATCGGGCTCTGTGCTGACAGTGTGGAACCTGCTTGGGATTCTCTCTCTCTGCCCCTTCCTGGCTCACGTGAGTGCATGTAGCTCTCGCTCAAAAAAAAAAAAAAATTAATAAATAAACATTAAACAAAAATTTTAAGTACATTTTTTTCTTTGCCATGAGAAATCTGTGGAAACCAGGCAAGTAACGCATTCCCCGTTCATCTCTCAGCTGATGTTCTATCTCTGAGAGGATTTCTCCCTGTTGACTGCACCTCCTTCAGGCTCCCTTGATGTCTTAGTCCCGTCACCCCAGCTCTTCCCACCTGGTTCATCCTTCTTAGTGTCTGTGGTTGGATGAATAATGAGCCCCCAAGGATAGCCATGCTCTAGACCAGTGAACGTTACCTGAAATGGCCAAAGGGATTTTGTAGGTAATGAATCAGGCTGAGAATCTTGAGATCAGGATTATCCAGGTGCATCTGATGTAATCACAAGGATGTTTATAGGCGGGAGGCAGGAGGGTCAGAGTTAGACAGAAGGTGCAATTAGGATGGAAGCAAGGGACAGAGAGAAAGGTTTGAAATGCTACTCTGCCGGCTTTGAAGATGGAGGAAGGCGGCCATGAGCCAAAGGATGTAGGTGGCTGCTGGAAGCTAAAAAAGGCCAGGAAACGCTCTCCTGGAGCCTCGAGAAGGCACACAGCCTTTCAGACCTGTTTTAGACTTCTGATCTCCAGAACCATAAGGTAATAAATTTGTATTGTTTTAGGCCACTAAATTGTGGTAATTTATGACAGCAGCAATCGGAAATGCACGTACTTCCCTGCAATGATTCGCTTCCTCCACACACCCTGCAATGTCTGCGGTCTGCACGGTTGCTGCCCCGTCTTCTCATCCTCTGTGCTCCCCCTGGACAATTCATTGACTGTTGCGGTTTTGACTGTCATCTCTAGACCAGAAACGCTCCCCTATCCAACACCAGTGCTGAAACCACTGCTGGAGGGGGCTCCTTGAAGGCGGAGCCAGTCAGAACTACATGGCCAGTGGTACAGCTTAGGTCATGGGGGGCGGGGGAACGTTGATCAGCACCAGCAAATGCTGGGGATTCCTCTAGAGCAGAGGCGGCTGGTGCTTTCCTGGGTCTGTGTTTACCCGGCTGGCACATGGGGCTGCTTGGGACCAGAGAGACCACCTCTGCATGCAGCAAGGATGGAGCTTTCCCAAGAGACCTGAAAACCGAGTCAAGGTTGCACAGAATCTTGAAAAAGAGAAGGCATGATGTGGATAGACACGAGAGGATGTCCTAGGCCTAAGGAGCCTCCACTGGCCTCAGCAGGACATGATCGATCACATCCCTGTGGGGCTGTTTCTCTGGCTTTAGTGAAAAGGGCTTCCAGAAGTTGCTATCAACACGTGCAGCTGGCAGTTGGGGCAGGGAGCATTAAGGTCAAAGCCACGTGGTGCCAATGGTCTGCTTCCCAGTGAGGATTGGTCACGGTGAAGCTGAGAAGCGGGTCCCATTCCTCCTGGTGGAGGAGCAGCCTGCAGATCTAGATCCCTGAGACAGGCGGGCTTTTCTCTGTACCCTGAGATTCTAGACCCGCAGCTCACAACGCTCATCTGCAGGAGAAGGAAAGGCTAACTTCTGCTTGGAGACACTCTGCTCGTGCAGACATGAGGCCAGCCAGCTCGGCTTCCATTTTCCACACCCGGGGAGAGCTGTTTTTACAGTGTCAATATTTGGAGATTGCTTTCCCTTTATTAACTCAGGCCCTTGGCAACCCTCAAGATTCTCATAATTGTGGCTCCCTGCTCCCTGTGCGGAGGGTTGGTGACCTGCTCCAGCAAGCACACCCTTTGTTGTGTAGAAAGAGCTGAAACTTTGATCTTGAAAGGGTGGCCCTAGTAGGGCCTGGGGCCTTTGAAGTGTCACATGCCCAGAATCGTCCCTTTGTTGCTATGGAGACCTTCCTCATCATTACTATATCTTAGAAATATAAAACCAAAAACAAACCCAGCTTTATTATTTCACAATCTTACTCATTAGGCAAGCAGTATTCTAACAAAAGCCACTTGTTAGGTATGAATTAGCAGTAATAGGGGTGAAGCAGACAGGAAGTCTTTGCTCTATCATGCAGTATGAAAAAAAGAGTGACCATCACACAGGTAAATAAATGGGCCCAGTGGGAATCCAGGGAGCGTTCATAGTGAACTGAAAATGCACTGGGAGGGAAATGAGGCTGCAACTGAGGTGGGTTGGTCATACCAAGTTGAAGAGGCGACTGCTTTCATTAGCTTGATTTTACAGATGGGGCAACTGAGGTATATAGGAAGCTTAATTGACTTGCCCTAGATAATCTTCATAAGTGGAGGAGGTGAGACTCAGAAATGCAGCCCGGGGGCACTTGGGTGGCTCAGTTGGTTAAGTGTCCTACTTGTGATTTTGGCTCAGGTCATGATCTCACAGTTCATGAGTTTGAGCCCCGCATCAGGCTCTGCACTGACAGCATGGAGCGTACTTGGGATTCTCTCTCTCTCTCTCTCTCTCTCTCAAAATAAATAAGTAAAAGTTAGAAAAAAAAAAAAACCCTGCAGACTGGCTCCAGACCCCTTCTTATAACCATGACACTAACCTGTAAGAGGGATGAAGGCATTACTCACCCTGAAACTCTCGTGTCCTAACCCATGTCTCCCAGGTCATGGCACTGCCCAGGTGGACTTCCGCAGTGGGTGTGGTGCCTTGACCAGGTGCCTCTGAACCACAGTTACTGAAGGTTCCCGTCAGCCCCTGGAAGACTCAGGGGCAGCTCAGTGTGGGCTCTCCCCAAGGGATGCCTCAGGCCCACCCTCCCTGACCAGGTCATCAAGGCTGGTGTGTGGGGGCAGTCATACTTTCAGACTTGAGAGAGAGACACTCCTTCTATCAAGCTGTCACACCAAGGGTTCCTAGGGGTGCTCAGAAATCTTGGCACCAAAAAGTTACCTATTTTACATTACTCATAATGCAATGAACAAGGCACATACCCTCTGTGTGGGAGGTTCCGGATGGGCATTACGTGCATTCTCATCGCCAGACCTCCTAGCAGAGCAAGAGTCCTGGGAAATATGGGAATAGAGTGGTTGACAGCCTACGTCTCAAAGCTCTAGCCCCCAGGCCGCTCTGGGCCCCAGAGATAGGGCCAAGGCCGGGTCACCCAACCAACCCTTGGTTTAACCCTGAACCACCCCAGTTCAAAGGAGGTGGTCTTCAAAGGAGATGGCCATCTATCCAGCCTTGCCTGACCTCCATTACCAAGAACATTTCTTTACATTTCTCCAACATCCTGAATAAGCGGTCTCCCTCTCAGCCCGACTGGGAACATTTCCAGATCTACTGGTCCAGCTTGCTAATAAAGGGACAAAGGACATAGGGTCTGGAGATCCCTTGCCCCAGAATCTCCAGGGGAGAAGTTGGCTGAGGGATGGCTCTTCAGAATACAGACACATGGGCCCTCCTCCCCAGATAGTCTTGTTCACTATTTGGGCTGGCTCAGAAGTCTGCATTTTGGCTCCCCGGGTCATGCCAATGCACATTAAAATTTAAAAAACACAGGTGGGGATGCCTGGGTGGCTCAGTCAGTTGAGTGTCCAACATCGGCTCACGTCATGATCTCATGGTTCATGAGTTCAAGCCCCACCTTAGGCTCGCTGCTGTCAGTGCAGAGCTTGCTTCAGATCTTCTGTCTTCTTCTCTCTGCCCCTCCCCTGCTTGCACTCTCTCAAAAATAAATAAACATTAAAAAATTTTAAATAAACAAAATAAAAACCACTGGTAGAGGGCAAAGAGCCTCAGAGTATCAGAATTCCTAAGTATGGAGCTTGGAGGCCCAGCTCCACTTTGTCACAAGCTGGTTAACCTGAAATAATTCACTTGCTCCCTTAGAGCTTCGGTTTCCTCATCTTCACAATGGGAGCAATATAATCCTGCAAAACTCACTGTTTTGCCAAAAACGACATTAGATAATGCATGTTTGGGTAGACTGAAAAATGTCCCACTGAAGGACATCCATGTGCCAGTCCCTGGAACCTGGGGACATCACAGGTTTATATGGACACAGGGTCTCTGCAGGTTTGATTAAGCTAAGGATCCTGAAATGGGGAGATTATCCTAGATTAGCCCAGTGGGCCTTATATAAGTCACAAGGGTCTTACAAGAGAGAGACAGAGAGAGATTTGATACAGAGGAGAAAACAATATGAAGAAGAAGGCAGAGCTCAGAGTGATGTGGCCCCAGAAAACTAATAGGATGTGTAAGCGGCAGGTGCCATAGAAATATTTAATGTTGTTAACTAAGATTTAAATTAAAAAAAAAAAGATAGAGAACAAACTGAGGGTTGATGGAGGGGAGTGGGTGGGGAATGGGCTAGATGGGGGATGCCCATTGACAAGGGCACTTGTGATGAGCACTGGCTGTTGTATGTAAGTGATGCATCACTGAATTTTACTCTTGAAACCAATATTGCACTGTATCTTAACTGACTAGAATTTAAATAAAAAATTGGGGGAATAAAAGGAAATATTTATTGTTGTTACAAGTTGGATTGTGGGTGTTAGCTGCTTGTTTTGCATACTGTTGCCATTCACACCCTGCGGTAAAGATGGGGCGCTGGGCCTGGGGTGGCTCCACCTGGATACGAATGCCTGTCTATAAATAGCTTTTTCTAGGGCCCGTGCCTTTTGACTGTTTTGAGAACTTCCAACAGAGCAAGGTGTGAGTGACACCAGAGCAAACAAGCTTCACTACAACCATATTGGAAATTTGTTTTTCTGGTCAGGTGGGATGAGCAAACAGAACGAGTGGTGTCTTGTGTGTATTTGTACACTGCCCCAGCGGACACCCGTCCCGTGACTGGGCGGGGCTGAATCCTGGAGGACCCATAACAAGTGTATGCCTCTTAGAAATAAGATCCTTGCTAATATTAAAACTTGGATTCACAGAGTTCCCGTTTGTCCAGGAACTCAGGGAGATTTTCTTAATTATCTCTACTTTATTCACCTTCCTAAGAGATGACGGATGCTTTTGAAAGAGAAGAAAAACAATGTTGCGCCGATTTGTTCCTGGTCTTGTAGCGATGGCTGCTGGATGTCCCATGCCAGCCTCCACCTCCTGCCCCTGCGTGCTGTGCTCTGTCCCACCTTACTGCACTAAATGACCTCAGTCCCTGAATGGTGCTTCGGGGGACTTGGCCTGGGGGTGGCTGTAACTGGTTTTCTTCGCTCCACACCCCAGGCATCACATTCGAGGAGTGTTGCCTGCGTGGTCCACGCTGCCCATCTGAGCTCCCGCTCTGTGATTGCCTGGCTGGGCCTGTGTTGGTGACGTGAAAAGGACAAGGGTCACACTGCCTACTCCTGGAGCTGATGGACCAGACCATACTCGGCCGCTGTCACCAAGGCCACGGCAGCACTGTTTCCTGATCACTCCTCAGTGTCAGGCGCTGTGCTAGTCACTGCAGACCTCCCCTCGCTTAGTCCCAGTGACCACCCCATGACATAGGTCCTAGTGTCCCGACTTTACAGACGAGGAACCCGTGGCTCAGAAGTTACACAACTTGTCCACAGTCCACACAGATGAAAAGAGGCAGAGCAAGGAGATGTCTGTCCAGCGGTGGCCCCAGCAGCATAGGGGGGACCGTTGTCTAGTCAAATGGAAGAACTGTGTTGTCGAAAGCAGAATTTGAGAAGACTTAGAACTAAGTTTCGGGGAAGAAGAGTGCGGAAGAGTAAACATGGAGGGACGCCGACTGTCACAGAAGGGAAGAGTGAGGGAGGTCAACCGCTGGTGCTGTTGGCATCAATTCGGAAGAAACGGTTAGCTCAGTCTAGAGGAAGGCCACCCATGGTGGTAGAAAAGGAATCCCCACGCATGTTTTCTGTCCCGCGTTACCTCAGCAGCCATCATGGATTTTCAATGTTTTTAAGTTTATTTATTTATTTCGAGAGAGACCATGAGTGTACTGGAGGGGGAGCAGAGAGAGAGAGAATCCCAAGCAGGTTCCACACTGCAACACAGAGCCCAACGTGGGGCTTGAACCCATGAACCTTGGGATTATGACCTGAGCCGGAATCAAGAATTGAACACTTAACTGACCAAGCAGCCCAGACGCTCCTCAATTTTTAAAATATTGATTGTAGGGGGGGGCAAGATGGTGGAGAAGTAAGGAGCTCCGTACTTGCACTCGCGCCCATACATCACACAGAAAAGATCTGAAGCCATTGGAAACCATACAAAACCTGAGAGACTGGGAGAAAAAGGACGCAGAATCCACTGAGAAAGCCTTCTAACGTGAGTGCGAACCGGGAAGGTAAAATCGGGCCGGGATAGGAGCCTCCAGGGTGGGAGGTGATCCCCCTCTACCCTCTACGGGGAGTGAGAGGGGAAAAGGAGAGTCCGAGACAGAAAAATCTCCGCTCGGTGCATAGAAAGACCATACTTGCCAAATACCTGCACACCAGGTCCCCTCGCGACAACTGGTCCTGGGGAGGCTGAGCACACAAAATGCTTCTTTGTGCCGCTCCTGGAGGTGGGGTTTTAAAGCGGCGCGGGCGCGCCTGCCGCCATTGTAGCTCCAGGGCTGCTGGGACCCCAGAAAGAGCCGCGCAGACACCGGGCGTCCGCGCTCCTGGCTGGCTGGAACTCGAGAGGGAAGGCAAAAAGCTAAAAACTGGGAAATTTGCCTGTGAGTTCGTGTTTCAGGTGACAAGCCATAGAGAGACCCAGTTTTCCTCACTCCAGCGGCGGCGCGCCTGCCGCCATTGTAGCTCCAGGGCAGCTGGGACCCCTGAAGGAGACGCGCAGACAACGGGCGTCCGCGCTCCTGGCTGGCTGGAACTCGAGAGGGAAGGCAAAGAGCTAAAAACTGGGAAATTTGCCTGTGAGTTCGTGTTTCGGGTGACGAGCCATAGAGAGACCCAGTTTTCCTCACTCCAGCGGGCTCAGGCTACGCGGACCCGGCAGGCAAGCCCCCGCGCATGCGCACCAGCCCGACCCAGAGAAGGAAGCAGCGATCCTGACTCCGCCCCCAGAGCTCAGCAGGGAGCCTGGAATAGCCCGAGGGGGTTGCCTGGGAAGCTGTGTCTAAGGCAACTTCAGCGGGGCGCGGGCTGGGATTTGGAGATTGGAACTGGCCTGGGTTGAAGAGTGCAACCAACTTCGGCTGCGTCCCCGGAACGGGGAGTTGACACGCCAAAAAAAAAAAAAGCGAGCTGCAGCGCGGGGTTCAAGAAGCAACTGGAGCACCGTCACTCTCCTCCCCACAATCGCCAAGGCAGAACCCCCGCCTGAGGCATCGGATCACGCCACGCCCATCCCTCCCTGAGAGGTGCCCTCCTCCTTTTTTTTTTTTCTTTTTCCCTTTTTTTTCTTCTTTCTTTTTTTTCCCCCTTTCTTTTCTCTTTTTTTCTTCTTCTTTCTCTTTTCTCGCCTTTTTCCCCCAAACACTGACCTGATTAACTCTGGTCGCCAGCTTGCTTAAACAATCACAACAAGTCCATTCTGTAAATGTAAATTCTACACGTACCGACTTTTTCAGCTATTTCTCTCAGGAGTAATTAGACTATATAGTTTCTCTGGATAATTCCAGCATCCTTCTCTCACCTATCCAACCACATTCTACCCTTTACCTCTTTGAAAAAAGTTTCTTATCCCTTCTGCCTTTACCTCTTTGAAAAAAGTTTCTTATCCCTTCTGCCTGTTCATTCTATTTCCAAATCTGCCTTGTCTCACCCTGCCTTCTCTCTTTTCTCTATGCTCTTCAACCAGCACTGCATACACACGGCTATTTAACTGTAGCTGGGAAATCCAGGTATATGCTTTAAACCGTTCTTTGTCCATCGGTTTCTTCTTTTTTCCTTTTCTTTTCCCCTTTTTGACCCTTTTATGTATTTTATACTCCCTATTCGCCCTCCCTCCTCCGTCTTTTCTATTAACTTTTTCGTTTTCCCTCTCGCTTTGCATGTTAGTTGAATCAGCCTGTGCGTTTGTGTGCTCCTGCTCCCTGTGTGTTTGTCTGTCTGTTTTCTTTTCCAGGGCTACCTCAAGAAACAAGCTAGAGTACAAGGTGGAGAGTCCCAAATATCACTACAAATAGGAAAATAAAATAACCAAGGTCCCAACAAGAGAGACCAAGGGATACCATTCAAAAAACACTCTCTGAAAGGATAGGCCCTGGAAAGTCAGAGTCTTTTTGTATACAGCAGTGCTCATAGAAACAGAGAGCATAACAGGTCTTTAAAACCAACAAAGCCAGAAACCTAACTAAAATGACGAAACGAAAGAGCTCTCCTCCAAAGAAACTCCAAGAAGAAATGACAGCTAATGAACTGCTCAAAACAGATATCAGCAGCATAACTGAACAAGATTTTAGAATAATAATGGTAAAATTAATAGCAGGGCTTGAAAAAACATAGGGGACATCAAAGAAACTATGGCTACAGACAGAATGGAAAATAAAAATAGGCATGAAGAATTAAAAAATGCGATAAATGAGATACATAATAAATTAGAGGCCTCCAATGCACGGCTTGAAGAGGCAGAAAGGAGAATAAGTGATTTAGAAGACACCATCTAGAAAAACAAGAAGCTGACAAAAAAAGAGACAAACTGATCCAGGAACAGGAAAGAAGAATTCGAGAGCTCAGCGACACAGTCAAACGCAACAATATCCGTATCATAGGAATCCCAGAAGAGGAAGAGAGAGGGAAAGGTGCTGAAGGAGTCCTGGAATAAATTATAGCAGAGAACTTCCCCGACCTGGGGAAGGAAGTCAATGTGGAAAAACAAGAGGCTCAGAGGACTCCTCTCAGATGTAACTTGAATCGATCTTCTGCACGACATATCATCATAAAAATGGCAAAATACAAGGACAAAGAGAGAATTTTGAAAGCAGCTAGGGAGAAAAGGGCCCTCACATACAAAGGGAAACCCATCAGAGTGGTGACAGACCTATCTACTGAAACGTGGCAGGCCAGAAAGGAATGGCAAGAGATCTTCAATGTGATGAACAGTAAAAATATTTAGCCAAGAATCCTCTATCCAGCAAGCCTGTCATTCAAAACTAGAAGGAGAGATAAAAACCTTTCCAAACAAACAGAAATTGAAAGAATTTGTCACCACGAAGCCAGCCCTACAAGAAATTCTGAGGGGGGTGCTCTGAAGGAAAGGTTGCAAGGAACAAAGATTCCAGAGACACCACCACAAACATGAACCCTACAAAGATACAAAGACTCTAAACCCACATATTTCAATAATAACACTGAATGTAAATGGGCTGAATGCTCCAATCAAAAGACATAGGGTAGCAGAATGGATTAAAAAACAAAATCCATCTATATGCTGTCTACAAGAAACTCATTTTAGACGGGAAGATACCTTCCAGATTAAAAGTAAGGGGATGGAGAAATACATATCATGCTACAGGAAATCAAAAGAAAGCCGGAGTAGCGATACTTATATCAGACAAACTGGACTTTAAATTAAAGACAATCACAAGAGATGAAGAAGGCACTACATAATAATTACAGGGTCCATCCATCAGGAAGAACTAACAATCATAAATGTCTACGCACCGAATATGGGAGCACCTAAATATCTAAAACAATTAATCACAAACAGAAACAAGCTTATAGATAAGAATGTGCTAATAGCAGGGGACTTTAATACTCCGCTTACAGCAATGGATAGGTCAACCAGACAGAAAATCACTAAAGAAATAATGGACTTGAAAGATACATTGGACCAGATGGACCTGACGGATATATTTAGAACTTTACATCCTGAGGCCAGGGAATTTACTTTCTTCTCAAGTGCGCATGGCACATTCTCCAAGATAGATCACATACTGGGACATAAAGCAGCCCTCAATAAATATAAAAGAATAGAGATCATACCATGCACACTGTCAGATCACAGTGCTTTGAAACTTGAAATCCATTACAGGAAGAAGTCTGGAAAACTTCCAAAAACATGGAGGTTAAAGAACACCCTTCTAAAGAATGAATGGGCCAATCAGGCAATTAGGGATGAAATTAAAAAATATATGGAAACAAATGAAAATGAAAACACAACAATTCAAAATCTATGGGATGCGGCCAAGGCAGTCCTAAGAGGAAAGTACATTGCTCTCCAGGCCTATTTCAAGAGATTAGAAAAAGCGCAAGTCCAAAATCTAACAGCTCACCTAAAGGAACTAGAGGCAGAGCAACAAGAACGCCCTAAACCCAGTAGAAGAAGAGAAATAGTAAAAATTAGAGCAGAAATAAACAACATAGAGACCAAAGAAACAATTGAACAGATCAATGAAACCAAGAGTTGGTTTTTTGAAAAGGTAAACAAAATTGACAAACCTCTAGCCAGACTTATCCAAAAGAAAAGAGAGACCACCCAAATAGACAAAATTATGAATGAAAATGGACTTATTACAACCAACCCCTCAGAAATACAAGCAATTATCAGGGAATACTATGAAAAATTATATGCCAACAAATTTGACAACTTAGAAGAAATGGACAAATTCCTAAACACACACTCACTACCAAAATTCACACGGGAAGAAATAGAAAACCTGAATAGACCCATAACGAGTGAAGAAATTGCATCAGTGATCAAAAATCTCCCAACAAATAAGAGCCCTGGACCTGATGGCTTCCCTGGGGAATTCTACCAGACATTTAAAACAGAATTAATCCCAATTCTTCTCAAGTTATTCCAAAAATAGAAAGCGAAGGAAAACTCCCGGACTCATTTTATGAAGCCAGCATCACACTGATTCCCAAGCCAGACAGAGATCCAGCAAAAAAAGAGAACTACAGGCCAATATCCTTGATGAATACGGATGCAAAAATTCTCAACAAGATCCTTGCAAATCGAAACCAGCAGCATATCAAAAGAATCATCCACCAAGATCGAGTGGGATTCATTCCTGGGTTACAGGGCCGGTTCAACATTCGCAAATCAATCAATGTGATACATCATATCAATAAAAGAAAAGATAAAAACCATATGATCCTGTCAATAGATGCAGAAAAAGCATTTGACAAAATACAGCATCCCTTCTTAATAAAGACTCGAGAAAGTTGGGATAGAAGGAACCTACTTAAACATCATCAAAGCCATCTATGAGAAGCCTTCAGCTAACATCATCCTCAACGGGGAAAACTCAGAGCTTTCCCCCTGAGATCAGGAACACGACAGGGATGCCCACTCTCACCACTGCTGTTTAACATAGTGCTGAAAGTCCTAGCATCAGCCATCAGACACCAAAAGGAAATCAAAGGCATCAGAATTGGCAAAGAGGAAGTCAAACTTTCACTCTTCGCAGATGACATGATACTCTACATAGAAAACCCGACAGACTCCACCAGAAGCCTACTAGAACTGATCCAAGGATTCAGCCAAGTTGCAGGGTACAAAATCAACGTACAGAAATCGGTTGCATTTTTATACACCAACAATGAAGCAACAGAAAGAGAAATGAAGAAACTGATCCCATTCACAATTGCACAAAAAACCATAAAATACCTCGGAATAAACCTAACCAAGAATACAAGAGATCTGTATGATGAAAACTATAGAAAACTTAGGAAGGAAATTGAAGAAGACACAAAGAAATGGACAAACATTCCATGCTCATGGATAGGAAGAATAAATATAGTTAAGATGTCATTATTACCCAAAGCAATCTACACATTCAATGCAATTCCACTCAAAATTGCACCAGCATACTTCTCAAAACTAGAACAAACTATCCAAAAATTTGTATGGAACCACAAAAGACCCCGAATAGCCAAAGTAATCCTGAAAATAAAACCAAAACGGGAGGTATCACTATCCCAGACTTTAGCCTCTACTACAAAGCTGTCATCATCAAGACAGTATGGTATTGGCACAAAAACAGACACATAGACCAATGGAACAGAATTGAGAACTCAGAAGGGGACCCAAAAGTATACAGCCAACTAATCTTTGACAAAGCAGGAAAGAATATCCGATGGAAAAAAGACAGCCTTTTTAACAGATGGTGTTGGGAGAACTGGACAGCAACATGCAGAAGAATGAAACTAGATCATTTTCTGACACCATGCACAAAAATAAACTCAAAATGGATAAAGGACCTGAACGTGAGACAGGAAACCATCAAAACCCTAGAAGAGAAAGCAGGAAACAACCTCGTTGACCTCCACCGCAGCAACTTCTTACTTGACACATCCCCAAAAGCAAGGGAATTAAGAGCCAAAATAAACTGTTGGGACCTCCTCAAGATTAAAAGCTTCTGCACAGCCAAGGAAACAACCCAGAAAATTAATAGGCAACCAACGGAATGGGAAAAGATAGTTGCAAATGACATATCAGATAAAGGGTTGATATCCAGAATCCACAAGGAACTCACCAAACTACACGCCCGAAAAACAAACAACCCAGTGAAGAAATGGGCAGAAGATATGAACAGACACTTCTCCAAAGAGGACATCCAGATGGCCAACAGACACATGAAACGATGTTCAGCATTCCTCCTCATCAGGGAAATACAAATCAAAACCACACTGAGATACCACCTCACGCCAGCCAGAGTGGCTAAAATGAGCCAATCAGAGAACTCTAGATGCTGGCGAGGATGTGGAGAAACGGGCACCCTCCTACCCTGTTGGTGGGAATGTAAACTGGTACAGCCCCTCTGGAAAACAGAGTGGAGGTTCCTCAGGAAACTAACAATAGAACTCCCCTATGACCCAGCAATAGCACTGCTAGGAATTTACCCAAGGGATACAGAAATGCTGATGCATAGAGCACATGTACCCCAGTGTTCATAGCAGCACTCTCCACAATAGCTAAAACATGGAAAGAGCCTAAGTGTCCATCAACAGATGAATGGATCAAGAAGATGTGGTTTATCTATACCATGGAATACTACATGGCAATGAGAAAGAATGAAATCTGGCCATGTGTAAAGTAACATGGATGGACCTTGAGGGTGTTATGCTGAGCGAAATAAGTCAGGCAGAGAAAGACAACATCCTATGTGTGCACGTGTATAGGAGGATTAGGAGGAACTTGACGGAGGAACAAGGGGGAGAAGAAGGCGGAAATGGTGGGGGAAAGGGAGAGAGGCAAACCATGAGAGACTCTTGAATGCTGACAAAAACTGAGGACTGGTGGATGTGGGGGGGAGGAGAGGTGGGCATGGAGGAGGGCACTTGTGGGGATGAGCACTGGGTGTTATGTGGAAACTAATTTGACAATAAACTATTTGTAAAAAAATAAAAAAAAATAAAAAAATAAAAAAATAAAAGGTGAATTGGAAAAAAAAAACAAAAAAACAAAAAACAAAAGTGGGATTCTGAGGGCTGATGGGGCTGGGGGGGTGGAGGGGGGTGAAGGGCATGAGCAATGGGTGTTATATGGAAACCAACCTGACAATAAACTATTTATAAAAAATAAAAAAATTTAAAAGTAGGATTTTTAATGCTCAGCCCCAGTAAGAGACAGTGTGTGACAAACTGCTGGCTTCTCCTTGCAGGAGAATAGTCCAGCTTTGAAAGACTTGCAGTACAAAGTAGCTGAGGAAAATTAATGTTCTCTGCAAAGAGACTGAAGTTAAAGAGAAAAGAACAGGGTGCTGAGGTAGGCATTTTCAGTCTTTCTCTTAAATTTATCAATTAGATAATGAATTCGTCTTCTTCTAAGAGGTGGAGTCAATAAGAGAAACACAAAGAAGCCAAGAGTTTCCTAAATGATGTTCCTAAACATAGACATTTCAAATGAATGCTTCAGGTGTTTCATAATCTACCCCACCTCTCGTAACACATACATTAAAATGAACCTCATTCCATGAAAAGGAAATGCAATATACATGGCCGGTACAGGTAGTGGTTAAGAAATCAGGCTCTGAAACCAGAAACAGGTAAATATGAGTTCCAGCTCTACAACTTCCTAGCTGTGTGACATGAGACAAGTTAATCTTAGAATTTCCATTTAACCATCTGTAAGAGTATAATCATAATACTTAATCCATAGAGTTATTTTGTAGAAATTAAATTAGTTAATCCATATAAAGCACCTAGTAGACAGACAGATGATGAAATACTCAATGAATTTTAGTTTAAAAGGCAAATATGAGTCTGTATAGTATGATTATAAGGATGCTTGAAAACTTCACCTGTCCAAGTATTCTATAATCTAAGTAATACCTTGACATATTTCCCTATAATTATTACTATAATAATGTTTTTAAATTTTTTTTTAACATTTATTCATTTTTGAGAGAAAGAATGTGAGCAGGGGAGGGGCAGAGAGAGAGGGAGACACAGAATCCAAAGCAGGCTCCAGGCTCTGAGCTGTCAGCACAAAGCCTGATGTGGGGCTCGAACTCATGGACTGCAAGATCATGACCTGAGCTGAAGTCAGACACTTAACCAACTGAGCCACCCAGGCGCCCCTATAATAATGTTTTTGTTATTAAGTTGAGGTTGTAAATCTCCATAGGATCCATTTGCAAATGATTAATGCTTGGAAAAGACAAGCCAGAAGAAGTATGTTACATCACATGATCACAGTAGTGTAGTTTAATTGGTTAGTTTGCTAATTGAAAGTAGGCCTCTAATATGTTAAGGCATGAATACATCAGATTCTGATAAGGAGGAGGTTTAGAAAAGTTTGCATGGCAAGCTTGTTTGGAAATAGTCTAAGAGCTGAATCAGGAAGATTGAGAAGACAGACCCTTCTCATCATTAGGCCTTGGGCTATTCTAAAATACATGAGAGATGCGTGTGTGTCAAATGCAACTGGCTCTCCCTGTAGTACTATAATTTGGGGAGGTAATGGCATCTTTTCTACCAGAAATCTTTCATAATATCTCATTGGAAACTAGTCATTGATTATGTTTTCAAATACAACTTTAAAAAAAAAAAACAGGTAATCTTTGTTTCTATTTTTTCTCAAATATATTTCAATGGTTTACTTACATTTTCTTATATTTGGCTAAATTCTCAGAAATTTGTAAAATTCCAATACTATTACATAACTGTATTCAACTGTGATTCTAAACACACTTGCCTAATTTCCACTGATATTCTCCTACTTCACTTACCTTATAGAAACAGAGTTTGATACATAGAGGTAAAAGCAGAATTCACATAAAAGAGATGTTAATCCAATTTAGAAGTTTCTTATTCTCTAATGTACTTCTTTTCTTATTTAATTACTAGCTCTTGGCTGTTAACTCTTCCACTCAGTTTCTATTAGCTCTGAAAAACCACATACTTATGAGTCATTTTAATTGCATTTTCATCAATTTATTAGCCAATCCATTTTGTTTCTGATCTCTCTGTGATACAATCATAAAGTCTGTCCATTAAGCATGCCCTTTATAATTGCTGACTGCTTTTTCTTTTGTGAGCACTAATGCATTTCACTTTCCTGCTCCATTTATCTCTTTCCTAGAATTCTTAACCAGTACAGTAGACTCTTATTTTATTCTATTTCCTTTTCCCCCCATTTTCAGAATAAATTCTTCTTTACCTAGAGATCTTTGAACAGTCCTTTGGGAGGCTGCACTGAATTCATGTTGCTCTTTACACTTCCTCCAAAAAAGAAAAGTATAACCTGTTGTGCTTTAATTATAATTTCCCTTAGGATATGCTATTCTTCTATAGTCAAGATGTTTAACACCTTTTCTAAGAAACCAGGTTCACTAGATTTCTTAGTTCCTCCAAATCTTAAAGCATTTTGTAGTCTGAATTTCTAATGCAATTTAAGTGGCCCAGATCACTGGTTTCCTACCATCTGAGTTTCCCACATTTCCAACTCATTTCTCAGGTTAAAATTCATTTTCTTCACAGCTAAGAACTGACTAAAATCCATTAGCTTGGCTGCATTTGCTACTGACATATCTATATATATTCTACTTTTTCAAATTCCTATAACTTGGAGGGAAGTAAGTCTATGTTAGTAAAGCCTGGATAAAAGAATAATTTAATCAGAGTGGTTTCACTTTAAATTGTGTTAAAGAAAAGATATTTGTAAAACAGCTCTTAAGAAATATCTTTAAAATATTTTGTCAAATAATGGCCATTTAAATTCTTAAATAAAGTGAGAATAACAAATTCTTAAAAATTATACTTTCTTAATTAAAGCAGGTAGATATTATCTCTCCAAAATGCATAATATTTTACATAATACTTGTCATACACATATATTTTATTTAGGTTTTTATTTAAATTCCAGTTAGTTAAAACATATGGTAAAATTAATTTCAGCCATACAGTATAGTGATTCAACACTTCCATAGAACACCTGGTGCTCATCACAAGTACACTCCTTAATCCCCATCACCTATTTAACCCATTCCCCCACCCAGCTCCCCTCTGGGAGCCATCAGTTTGTTTTCTATATTTAAGAGTCTGTTTCTTGGTTTGTCTCTCTTTTTTCTTTGCTCATTTGTTTCTTAAGTTCCACATATGAGTGAAATCATATGTAATTTGTCTTTCTCTGGCTGACTATTTAACTTAAGATAATACTCTCTAGCTTCATCTACATCATTGCAAATGGCAAGATTTTATTCTTTTTTATGGCTAAGAATACTCTATTGTAGTATATTCCATATACACCACACTTCTTTATTCATCAGTAGATGGACACTATCTCCATAATTTGGCTATTGTTGATAATGCTGCTATGAAAGTTGGGATGCATGTATCTCTTTGAATTAGTATGTTCGTATTCTTTTTTTTAAAAAAAAGTTTAATGCTTATTTATTTTTGAGAGAGAAATAGAGCATGAGCAAAAAAGAGGCAGAGAGAGAGGGAGACACAAAATAGGAAACAGGCTCTGGGCTCTGAGCTGTCAGCACTGAGCCTGACACAAGGCTCAAACTCACGAACTATGAGATCATGACCTAAGCTGAAGTCGGCCTCTTAACCAACTAAGCCACCCAGGTGCCCCAGTATGTTTGTATTCTTTGGGCACATACTTAGTAGTTCAATTACTTTAGATAGATTGATAGACATAG
The DNA here is from genome assembly GCA_017311185.1 of Proteles cristata cristata. Classification (NCBI taxonomy): domain Eukaryota; kingdom Metazoa; phylum Chordata; class Mammalia; order Carnivora; family Hyaenidae; genus Proteles; species Proteles cristata. The sequence goes on from JAESUZ010000797.1 coordinate 19,056, forward strand.
ATAAATATAGATACACATACACACACACATACACACACAACATTTAAACCTTTGAAGCCTGCCTAATTTTTAAGATTCCTATGTATCTTTCCGGTCTCAGAAAAAAAATTCCCCTTTATTTCAAACTCATCATGCAGGCAGTTAGATGTTCTCTGTGATCCCCTGGCAATAATAAATACCTGTGAAATAGTACTTGTGATATTTTATTGGAATTATTTGTCAAAGCTAGCTGTAGTCTCCTTAAAGGGTAAAGACTACATCACATACATTTCAGCCACCATTCCATTTCTAGTCTGGCATAGTAACTGACATTTAGTAGATCTTCACTATACATCAAAACAAAACCTCCAGTAAGTTGAGGGAAAAGATGGTGGAGAAGGAGGATTCTGACTTCACCCTGTCATACAGACACCCCAAGGCAACAATTACATTTACAAACTTACTCTGAAAATGACCTGAAGATTGGCCAAACAGATCCTCAACAGCTAAGTGTAGAGAAAAGGCCACACTGAAAAGGGAAGGAGGAGCAGAGACATGGTTGGAACCCAAACCCCCAGTGTGACTAACCACACACAGGAGGGACATCAGAAACACAAAGTAGCAAAGGTATTAGATGCCACATCAGGTACTGCTGGTCACTGGGTCCTGCACTGGTAAGATGAGTCCCAATAATGGCTGGCTTTGAAACACAGTGGGACTTAATTCCAGAAGCTTTAAGAGTCAGTGGCGCTTAACTCCAGGAGCTTAAAAATCATCAGGGCTTAACTCCAGGATAGCTAGAAGGAGATAGGAAACCTAGTTCCCAACTTTAAAGAGCCAGTACACTAATTAATAACTTGGCCTGAGACAAAGCTCAGAAACAACAGTTTGAAAAGTACCTGGGGTATACATGAGATTTATTGACAAATCTTAGAACATGTACCAGAGGGAAGGGGATCTGAAGGAGATTTCTTTGAGAACAAAAGTCCCAATGGGTGTCTTTTTTCCCCCTCTCCAAGCCTAGATAGCTGGATATTTGTGGAAGCCAATTCTAACACTCTACCTTATTAGAACCATGTGTCATACTCAGGCAATCCCCTGCTCACCCATCCCACACAAACTGTCTAAATAGGTAGGTATCCCTCAAAGCAGAGTCTTCACTGCATACCTGGGAGGCAGACCTGACTGTGACTAGCACTACTCCAAAAAAGACTCCTGCCCTGAGGAGGAGAGGAGATAGACATACACCATATACCTTTAGTCCCCGCAGCCTGGGGAGTCAATTCCTATCTTTTGGTGTGTGTGGAGCTGTGCCAGAGGCTAATTAAAGATAACTAGCCTGAGTGCCAGCCCCACCTAGCAACAAACCCATAGTGGCTTCACCATGGACCCTCAACAGAGTGAAGAGCAAACCCTGCCTGGTGCAGCCACAGCAGGAAAGCAGGTCATTGCAGCCATCTGAATGGAATGTTAGCCCTATCCACCAACACGCCCAATAAATCACAGCATAGCCACAACAAGAGTGTGCATGTCTTCATCAGGAGACACTTCTGCTGTGCTTGGGTCTGGTAACCAGGGAGAATTGCACTATATGGCACGACAGAACCTCTTCTACACAGGCCACTACTTTTAAGCCCAGGTGGCATAGGTGACCCACCTAATACACAGAAAAAAACCACAGAGAGTTAGAAAAAATGAGGAGGTAGAGAAATATGTCTCAAACAAAAGAGCAAGACAAAATCACAGAAAAAGAGCTAGATTGAATTCATCCAAGGAGGTAAAACACCTATACTCTGAAAACTATAAGATATTGATGAAATAATTTAATACAACACAAACAAAAGGAAATATATACAATACTCATGGATTGAAAGAATTAATACAAACTGTCCATACTACCTAAAAAATCTACAGATTCAATGTAATCCTTATCAAAATACCAATAACATCAAAAAATAGAACAAATAATCCTAAAATTTATATGGAACCACAAAAAACCTCAAATGGCCAAAGTAAACTTGAGAAAGAAGAAAAATCCTAGATTTCAAGATATACTTCAAAGCTATAGCAATGAAAACAGTATGGTAGTGGCACAAAAATAGAGACATATGTCAATAGGACAGAATAAAGAACCCAGAAATAAACCCATGCTTAAATGGTCAATTAATCTATGTCAAAAAAGGCAAGAATATATACTAAGGAAAAGAGAGTCTCTCCAATAAACAGTTTTGGGAAAACTGGACAGCTACATGCAAATGAGTGAAACTAGACCACATTTTTACACCACACACAAAAATAAATTCAAAATGGATTAAAGAACTAAATTTGAGACCTGAAACCATAAAACTCCTAAAAGCAAACATAGGCAGTAATCTCTTGGACATTGCCCTTAGCAACATATTTATGGATATGTCCCCTAAGGCAAGGGAAACAGAAGCAAAAGAGACCATTGGTACTAAATCAAAATAAAAAGCTTTTCACAGCAAAGGAAATAATCAACAAAACAAAAATACAACCTACTAAATGGAAGAAAATAATTGCAAATGATATATCTGATAAGGGGTTAATATCCAAAATATGTAAAGAACTTCTACAACTCAGCACTAAAAACAATCCAATTAAAAATGAGGAGAAACCTAAAATTTTTTTCCAAAGGCATATAGATGGCCCACAGACACATGAAAAAACGTTCAACATCATTAATCATCAGGGAAATGCAAATCAAAACCACAATGAGATACCACCTAACACCTGTGAGATTTGCTAGTATCAAAAAGACAAGATATAACAAGTGTTGGTGAGGATGTGGAGAAAAGAGACCTCTTGAGCACTATCGGTAGGAATGTAAATTGGTGTAGGCACTGTGGAAAACAGTATGGAGGTTCCTCAAAAAATTCGCTGTGTAATTTCACTATTATTTGCCCAAAGAAAACAAAAACACTGGGGCGCCTGGGTGGCTTAGTCGGTTAAGCGTCCGACTTTCGCTTAGGTCATGATCTCGCGGTTCGTGGGTTCGGGCCCCGCGTCGGGCTCTGTGCTGACTGCCAGCTCAGAGCCTGGAGCCTGTTTCAGTCTGTGACTCCCTCTCTCTCTGACCCTCCCTGCTCACGCTGTCTCTCTCTCTCTCTAGAAATAAATAAAACATTAAAAAAAAAAAAAGAAAAGAAAAACACTAATTCAAAAAGATATGCACCCCTACATTTATTACAGCATTATTTATAATAGCCAAGATATGGAAGTAACCTAAGTGTCCATTGATAGATGAATGGGTAAAGAAGATGTGATATATATTATTTATAAATGTATACATTTTTCATATATATGTGAAAAATAAAAATAAAATTTCACTTGTGAAGGCATGGATGGACCTAGAGGGTATTATGCTAAGTGAATTAAATTAGACAGTGAAGGCAAATACTATATGATTTCAATTACATGCAACATCTAAAATAAAAGTCAAACGAACAAACAAACAGACTTTTAAATACAGGGAACAAATTGGTGGTTGCCAAAGGGGAGGAGGGTGAGGTGCCAAATAGATGAAGCAGATTAAGAGGTATAAACTTTCAGATATAAAATAAATAAGTTGTGGAAATGAAAAGTATAGCAAAGGTTATATAGCTAATAATATTGTAATAATATTTTATGGTGACAGATTATGAGTACTCATATCTTGGTGAGCATTGAGTGATGTACTGAATTGTCAAATCACTATGTTATACACCTGAAAGTAATACTGCATTGCATGTCAACTACACTTCAATAATAAATGAAGAAAAAATAATGGTATTGAAAAATTACCAAAAAAGTGCTCCACTTTTACTGCTTGAATTTTAAGTCTAAATTGGTAGTTAGAAAGGAGTAACTTTGGATGTCTAAAAATAACAAGGCCATAGCTACTATCCCAACCAGCTTACTTGATTCAGCACAAGGTGTCTATTGTTGGGGAAAGCATGGAAAGGACATTTCAGTTCCTATTTAGTCTTTTCCACTACTCTCTTGATGTATTATCTTCATGTTCGTAGTCAATAGAATATAACAGACAAAAAAGACGAAGACATTTCAGAAAAAACTCTAAGATTTTATGGAAGACATTTGCCCAGGTTTCCTCATATCGTAGGTATTTGCTATATGATGCCCTAATATCAAGAGACTGTAAGTGACACATGCACATAGACTTCCCAGACTAATCTTATAAGAGACTGAGTCTTGGTTATATAATCCCTTCAATAATTCAGAAACAAAGAAATGGTTTGATAGCAACTTAGGTAAAGTCTCTCACCTCTACCCCCAATCTAGGTTTTGAGCTAAATGTAGGCTCAGTATCAGTCAGGAAGTTAATGAAGCTTTAGAAAATTAGATTGTTTCAATAAACTTAAAGCATTCTATCTAAGAGATATTCACTTGTAACTCATAATCATGCTGAACTGTCACAGGGTTTGAAGATCATTGTCAAACTAAAGAATAATCATTAAAGGACATCTAGGATGGAGAGGGATCAGGAAAAAAAAATCCAAATGAACATATGAGAAAACCCAGGTAAAGGAGAAGAAGAGAAAATGGGGCTTATGTCATCTGTTTAACTATAGAATCTGACAGGCAAGCATGTGGAAGAATGATTTGATTTTCTTCTGTTGATCTTCAAGGAACTAAGATGATCAATGGGTAGAGTCATAGAAGGTAATTTTTAGAGTGCCTATTATGTGCCAGGAACTTCACAGATATTTCATTTAATACTCATAGCAAAACTCTGAGTTATATATAAGATTTTATTCATTTTAAACATGTATAAATGAAGAATCAGAGAAGTTAAGTCACTTGCTCTGGGTCATACAGCTAAGAGGTGGCAGAGATTGGATTCTAGACCTATCAGAATCAAGGGCAACTGCACTTCTTGTTACATCCCATTGCCTACTAGATCAATGGTGCCTCTAACTTCACTGAGTTGGAGACTCTGCATATTTAATATTTGGGATATTTAGAACTCTGTGACAGCTTTTTAAATTAATGAACTCACTACTGTTGAAAGTGTTAAGCAGAAGTCAAATGTCCGTATCTAACATAGGTAGTGTAGAGGAGGCACTTAGATTTCATAGGGGCTGTATTGGAGCAATGAATTTAAAAACTATGCTCTGGAGGGGTGCCTGGGTGGCTCATTCAGTTAAGCATCCAACTCTTGATTTTGGGTTATGATCATCTCACAGGTCATAAGTTTGAGCCCCATGTCAGGCTTCAGCACAGAGCCTGTTTGGGATTCATATTCTCTCCCTCTCTCCCCCCACACCCTCTCTGTCTCTCTCTCAAAATTAATAAATAAAATAAAATTTAAAAACATTTTACAAAAGAAAAGAATGCTCTGGAAAATGGTAAGAATTCTATGAATCCCCATGTTCTAAGCTATATGAGGATGCCATGTTCTAATCTATGTGAGGAAATAGGGCTCTGAAATGTCCATATTCACCCTTTCCACAATCAGAGCCTTTGTACTTTAATTTGAAGCCTAGAATTATTAAGTATTCACTATGCACTTGCCACTGTTTTAAAAGCTCTACATGTGTTAAATCATTTAAACTTTACAATAGCACCTTAATGTAGGTAACATTATTTTCCCTACTTTACAGAAGACACACACACACACACACACACACACACACACACACACACACACACATAAGCAAGCAACAAATGACGCATGGAGAAGTAAGGAAATTTGTTAAAGATCATAAAAGTTGGATAAGTGGTAGAGCCAGGATTTGAACTCTGGATGTCTAGTATGAGAGTCTGTACACTCTAGGAAATATGCAAGTCTGGTTCTCAATTTTATTAGAAACAACAAATTACTTTGAATAAATGTATATGAATAAAGAGATATATAGATTAAAATTATGTGAAAATTACTGTAACTATATCCTCTAGAAGTTTCTTTAGGATTCTAGGTCTGTGATTTCAAATTCCACTGGTTCAATAATGGTCATCTAGTCTTGGCTAAGAATCCCTATGACTCTTTCTACCTAGCTAAGACCTTGGCAATAATCTCTCACTGCAGACTTGAATCTTGCCCTTGGCTTTGCTAAGCCAGGTCTTACTGGGTTTGACCCTGGTCATACTTGTAAAACAGCAAGTTTTGTAAAACAGCTTGACTTGATCTCCTGGTTCCAGACTTTACATCCTGAATCACAGGGTATTGCTTTAAGCTATCATATTTCTACACACTGAAACTAGCTAATACATTGGCTTTATCCAGTTTGAGCATGAACTGGGATTAAGGTTCTTTGGACAAAGCTGATGATTTCATGGAGCATGTGAGTCCGAGAAGCCTCCTTGGTGAAGAGTCTCCCCTGAATAAGGAGCCAGGCAAGAGTGATGAGCCTGACCTACTGTGAAAGTCCTAGTCATCAGATTGAAGAGGAGCAATCACTGTGTAGCGTGGTTTTCTGTCTCTCAGATTTATCTCCCAGCCAAGACCACCATGGATTCATGCCCCATTGCTGTGGAGGACAGGAGAGATGTACATAAAATATCAAGAGCACTGGTTCATGCAGAACTCCATGAGACATTTGGACACCAGCAGCATCACCTCACCCCACAGATTTTGGAATCTTTGGGAATGCTCCAAGTTCTAAATAATTTGATAAGGGACAACTGTTAAAAAAAAAAAAAAAGACATCTTTGTAACTGAGAAGTTCAAACAGGAAGATATTGTTTCATGTGAAAGCTAAAATGAATACAAACTCTTTCCTTGGTCCCAGTATAAAATTTGTAAGTCTACTTGAGGAATATTTCAGTTTAAATACATAATTGTATGTATGGGTTACTGCTTCCTACTGATCTTAGAGAAAAAGAGCAATCATCTCTCATAATCAGAATTTTGTAATGTTAATTTGCATATCATTCTGTTGCAGAGTGGAATATAACATAAAAAGAGAAGAGACAGATTCTCTACAGCATACTGTGACACCTTCAGTGTCTCAACTTTGTTACAATAGAAGTACCCAACTAAATAGCCTAGCCTATAGCAAAAGATTGGGAGACTGCTGAAGCAACTATACCACCTAAAAGAATTTTACCTCACTTAGAGAGATCAATGTAAATGACTGATATAAAGGAAGGCAAGCGTGAGTGAAACTGATCATCAATGAAACTGATCACCCTCCAGAGGGTGGAGAGATTTGTGGAAATGCAAGTAACTCAGTGTGTACAATACTTGACGTATTAACTATACTAACATAGCTGAAGTTTCCATTTAAATAAAGTGTCACCTCTCAGATTCATTTGTTTGTATCTGTAGATTTGTGAAAAGGTGTGCATCTTAAGGGCAAAGAAGTTATATTTTCAAAACTCCAGATACTAGAACAATTTCTAGTAATACATAAGTTACTAGATGTTAAATAGATTAAATAAAAAACATTGTTAACATTAGGAACATTTGGTATAGTGTTACAACAAATGAATTACTCAGTAATAGACTGGTCATTTCCTCTCAACCGTATTGAAACAAACTATATTAAATTCAGTCTGGTTAAGTTTAGTCTTACAGTCATAACCTGTATATCTTCCCTTCAAAATTTGCACTTATCATTGGTATTACTACGCATACTGACTTTTAATTTTCTTCGCTTTTATTTTTATAAAATAAAACAAGAAAATCCAAGAAAGAAAAACACAGACTTTCCAGTTTAAACAAGCAACCAAATAAAAAACGTGTAACTCCTGGGGAACAGAGCATAATTATTGCCTAAGATCAGAGATTCTTGATAAATTGACTTTCTGAATATGCAGCAGCATAAATTGAATGAACATTGCCTTGGAAATTGAAGATTAAAATTGGACTAAGAGTTTTCCCTAAGAACTTACACCCAGAGAAGATACAATCATTAAAATGTAGTAAATAGTCATCTCTATACTTTCAGAGAGTTCAGTAACTTTCCTTCAGCAGCTGAAATATAATAGGGGGTATGAGTCATTTAAAAAAAATTTAATGTTTTATTTATTTCTGAGAGAGAGAGAGACAACGTGAGCAGGGGAGGGTCAGAGAGAGAGGGACATACAGAATGAGAGGCAGGCTCCAGGCTCTGAGCTAGCTGTCAGCACAGAGCCAGATGCGGGGCTCAAAACCACGAACCGTGAGATCATGACCTGAGCCGAAGTCGGATGCTTAACCGACTGAGCCACCCAGGTGCCCCGAGGGGTATGCATCTTTACTCATGAATGCAAAGTTTCTTTAAACACATTACAAAATGATCATTAAAAATGTCGAAATTATACAGTAAATTGATTAAAAAGTATTATTAAACAATTGAATATCTTCTTTTACTTGACAAAATCGTGTTTGGGGGTACACAATTTGCCATAGTAAATTTAGATTTTCCAAGTAACATTTAGGAAAACGGTTTCCTTAAGCTAAAGCAAGAATAATTTTAGACATGTGGAAGAGTTTCTTCTACCAACTTTTAGAAAATCTTATCACAAAAAAGCTTTAAAAAATCAAGTCTATGACACATGAAATGGTACTCAACATCACTTATCATCAGGGAAATACAAATTAAAACCACAATGAGATGCCACCTCACACCTGTCAGAATGGCTAACATTAACAACTCAGGCAACAACAGAGATTGGCAAGGATGTGGAGAAAGAGGATCTCTTTTGCACTGCTGGTGGGAATGCAAACTGGTGTAACCACTCTGGAAAAGAGTATGGAGGTTCCTCAAAAATTTAAAAATAGAACTACCCTATGACCTAGCAATTGCACTACTATGTATTTCCAAGGGATACAGGTGTGCTGTTTCAAAGAGGCACATGCACCCCAATGTTTATAGCAGCATTATCAACAATAGCCAAAGTATGGAAAGAGCCCAAATGTCCATCAATGGATGGATGGATAAAGAAGATGTGGTATATATATATACAATGGAGTATTACTCAGAAATCAAAAGGAATGAAATCATGCCATTTGCAACTACATGGATGAACTAAAGGGTATCAAGCTAACTGAAATTAATCAGTCAGAGAAAGACAAATATCATAGGACTGAAGTCATATGAGGACTTTTTTTTAAAAATATTTTTATTTATTTCTAGGAGAGAGAGAGAGAGAGAGACAGCGTGAGCAGGGGAGGGTCAGAGAGAGAGGGAGACACAGACTGAAACAGGCTCCAGGCTCGAGCTGGCAGTCAGCGCAGAGCCCGACGCGGGGCCCGAACCCACGAACCGCGAGATCATGACCTAAGCGAAAGTCGGACGCTTAACCGACTAAGCCACCCAGGCGCCCCATATGAGGACTTTAAGGTACAAAAAAGATAAACATGGGGAAGGGAAGCAAAAGTAATATAATACCAGGGAGGGGGACAAAAACATACGAGACTCTTAAATATGGAGAACAAACAGAGGGTTACGGGAGGGGGTGTGAGAGGAGGGATGGGCTAAATGGGTAAGAGGCATTAAGGAATCTACTCTTTAATTCATTGTTGCACTATATGCTAAACTAACTTGGATGCAAATTTTAAAAAATTAATAAAGAAATCAAGTTTATGAAGCAATTAGAGAAGCTATATCAAAAGCATCAAAGGTATTCGAACCCTTTGACCAACTAGTAGAGAAAATGTCTCCCATGAATTCATTTTAAGTATACAAGTGTGTACAGAATGGCTTATGTAAAATAATGTTCATAGTTGTAGATGAAACAATTCCTAGGGAAGTAGGACATATTTTGTGTATATTTGAATTTCTATATTAAACATGTAAAGAAAATAACCAATAAAAATTGGCCTAAGGTGAACCCATTAGTATCCATGGACTACTGAAGCCTAGAAAATTTTGGAATTAGAGAATAGAATAAAAACTTAAATTCTCATATTTTAGAAGGACATTTAATGATATGGAGGAGTTTTCATAATATATTTCTATGCAACTAGAAGGATAAGTATCAGGTTAAAAATGGTTACATCTGAATAGTAAGAATAAAAGTGATTCTTCCCTTTTTATTATTTTTTGTTTCTTCTAAGTTTATAAAAATAATTTTGTATTGATAACTAAGAATTCTTTAATATTTACCTTTGTGCTTAATTTACTCATAATTTCACAATATATTAACTATTCTTTGCTAGTTCTAGAAATACAATTATCTAATACTTACCACTTGATGTTTCTAACAAGCCCAAATATATCCCTATTCTTAGAGATATGCCCTCCATTCCATGTTATTATTGTATGATACTCTCATCCTAATCACAATTAAATCAGGTATAACTGGGGGAGCCTGGGTGGCTCACTCGGTGAGGCGTCCAACTTTGGCTCAGGTCATGATCTCGTCGGGCTCTGTGCTGACAGCTAGCTCTGAGCCTGGAGCCTGTTTCAGACTCTGTGTCTCACTCTCGGACCCTCCCCTGTTCATGCTGTCTCTCTCTCTCTCTCAGAAATAAAGAAAACATTTAAAAAAATAAAGAATAAATAAATCAGGTATAACTGGACAAAAGTTTCAACAATCAAACTATCTCTCTTTAGAATTTGGAATGGGAAGGGGTGCCTGGGTGGCTTAGTCGGTTAAGCGTCCGACTTTCGCTTGGGTCATGATCTCGCGGTTCATGGGTTCGAGCCCCGCATCAGGCTCTGTGCTGAATGCCAGCTCAGAGCCTGGAGCCAATTTCGGAGTCTGCATCTCCCTCTCTCTCTGACCCTCCCTTGCTCACGCTGTCTCTCTCTCTCTCTCTCTCCTAGAAATAAATAAAAAATATTAAAAAAAAAAAAAAGAATCACTGCTACTTGCTTAAAAAAAAGAATTTGGAATGGGAAATGTGACATTTTGTTTTAAAATGAACTTGTCACTTGAACTGAGGTAAAATAAACTTGGGGACAGTGGGGTTGATCAGGTTGGACACATGCAGGCTTAAAGAGACAAAGGTTTTCTCTGGTGAGGGAGAATAGAGTGAAAGAAACAGGAGAGGAGGTGACTTCAGTGAAAACTGCAAAGTGTGGACCTCCAAAATTTTTCTCTGCCATAAAAGCAAACAGAACACATACACACGTGTGCGCGCGCGCGCGCGCGCACACACACACACACACACACACACACACACACACACACACACACATCAACCAGCATTTCAGAGCTCTGGAAATTAACTAGAGGCTTGCAGCAATCTGAGTAGTATTTATTCAAGAAAAATGGTTGAATCTCAACAAGAACATCAAGCTTTGTAGTGCTTTTAAATGTTCTTATTGTTATAAGCCTTTCTGAAATTCCATGGTGCTCTTGAAAACAGACACAATCATGGTGAAAACCAGTATCCTGGCAACAATTGGAGGGAAGAGAGTAGGTTAGAGTTTTCATTCAAAGTCAAATTCCCAGATAATTGTCATTATTTGATTTGGTGGTTCCCTAAAAGACATCACTCACAATTCTGCCTTTATTTGACTTGATGTGGAGCTTGCCCAGTGTGAATAGCCTTTATACCTGGGGGAGTTTGTTGAAATCAATCATCAGAGACAATTGTTGAACATCACTGCTGCCCAAGGTAGTAAATAAGAAATGGAAGAAACACTAGCCTAACCCAAAAGCTTAAAAGGATAAGGTGGGGAATGAGATTTCCATAGGAGGTTTTAAAAGCTCAGACAGATTTTGGGAGGGGGCAAGATGGCGGAGAAGTAGGGAATTCCGTACATTGCACTCACCCCATATCTCGCACGGAGGAGGCCTGAAGCCATAGGAACCCTTACAGAATCCAGGAGTTTGGGAGGAAAAGGAGACAGAGTCTGCTGAGAAAATCTTCTAGCATGAGTGAGAAATGGGGAAGAAAAAATCAGGCTGAGACCAGAGACACAGAGGGATAGGGGTGACCCACCTCTGTGGGGAGATTAGAGGTGAAAGAGAGTGGCTGAAACTGCTCAAGACACTGTCCCTGTCGCTGGAGAAATGAAAAACCTCCACTCCAGACACAGAGGGATCCAGTTTCCTGCTCTCCAGCTGACCCTAGGCGGGACACACTCATCCCAGGCGATCCACGGGGAAACTGTTCCCTGCTCGCCAGCTCGACAAGGAGGGGCCATAAGCAGCTATGCCTTTGTGCTTCTGGCTCAGCTCCATCCCTAGAGGGGAGGCGAAGGGCTTAAAAATGGGAGATTTGCCCGCAAATTCGTGTTTCAGGCGACAAGACACATAGGGACCCGGTTTCCTGCTCCCCAGCTGACCCTAGGCAGGACGCACTCATCCCAGGAAACCCCCGAATGAAATAGCTACTCGCTCGCCAACCCGAACTGGAGGAAACAGGAGCAGCAGCTTCTGGCTCAATCCACAGGCGGATGGCAAGAGGCTTGGGGCTGCCCTAAGGGGATCACCTGCGAGTTTGTGTTTCCGGCAATTTCAGTGGGGCGTGTGCACTGGGATCTGGAAACGAGGCCTGGCCTGGGATATAGAGCATGGCCCACCTTGGCTATGCCCCTGGCACAGGGAGTTTACACACTCAAAAACGTGAGTTGCAGCGCTTGTTTCAAGAAGGGACTGAAGCGCTGCCACTCTTCTCCCCACAACCGCCAAGACAGGACTCCCAAGGGACACATTGGATCAAACCATGCCCATCCCTGCTAGAGAGCTGCCGCCTTCTTCTTCTTCTTCTCCTTCTTCTTCTCCCTTCTCCCTTCTTCTTCTTCCTTCTTCCTTCTTCTTCTTCCTTCTTCCTTCTTCCTTCTTTATTTTACCGGAGCCGGGGCAAGAACAACATGGATGCACGGCCCTGAATAATTCTGGTCACCGGCTTGCTTAAACAGTCACATTCAATCCATTCTCTAAATGTAAATTCTACACCTACCTACCTTTTCATCTCTTTCTGGAGTAATCAGACTATATAGTTTCTTTGGATAAAACCATCGTCATTTCTTTCTCCTCTTCTCCAACCATATGTCACTCTTCCGATATTTGAAAAAATCTTCTTATTCCTTCTGCCTGCTCATTTCATTTCCAATTTTGCCTCATCCCCGCCCCTGTCTTCTCTCTCTTTCTCTATGCTCTTCAACCAGCACTGTATACACCCGGCTATTTATTTGTAGCTGGAAAACCTGGTTATATGTCTTAAATTGTTCTGTCTATTGGATTTCTTCTTTTTTCCTTTTTTTTTCATTTTTGTGTATTTTTATTTTTTATTCTTCACCTTCCCTCCTCCCTCTTTTCTCTTTTCTTTTAAGTTTTCCCTTTCGGTTTGCGTGTTTGTTGGATATGTCTGTGTGTTTGTGTGCCTTTGTTCCCTGTATGTTTGTCTGTCTGTTTTCTTCTCCAGGGCTACCTTAAGAAACAAGCCAAAGTACACATGGTGGACAGTCCCAAATACCACTATGAGTAGGAAAATAAAATAATCAACGTCTCAACAAGAGAGACCAAGAGATATCGTTAAAGAACACTTTCTGAACGGATAAGCCCTGGACAGTCAAAGAGCCTTCTTTGGTACAGCAATGCTCACAGGTGCAGAGAGCATAACAAGCTTCTAAAACTGACAAGAGATAGAAAGCTAACCAAAATGACAAAACCAAAGAGACTCCAGGAAGAATTGACAGCTAAAGAACTGCTCAAAACAGATATTAACAACATAACTGAACAAGAATTTAGAACAATAATCATAAAATTAATCGCTGGGCTTGAAAAAAGCATGGAGGACATCAGAGAAACTATGGCTACAAACACTATAGAGCATAAAAATAGTTATGATGAAATTAAAAATGCAATAAATGAGATACATAATAAACTGGAGGCATCCAATGCACGGATTGAAGAGGCAGAAAGGAGAATAAGTGATTTGGAAAACACAATTATAGAAAAAGAAGAAACTGAGAAAAAGAGAGATGAACTGATCCAGGACTATGAAAGAAGAGTTCTAGAGCTCAGCGACATGGTCAAACGCAACAATATCAGTGTCATAGGAATCCCAGAAGAGGAAGAGAGAGGGAAAGGTGCTGAAGGAGTAGTGGAAGAAATTATAGCAGAGACCTTCCCTGACCTGGAGAGGGAAGTAGACATTGAAATTCAAGAGGCACAGAGAACTACCTTCAGATGTAACTTGAATCGATCTTCTGCACACATATCATAGATAAATCGCAAAATATAAGGACAAAGAGAGAATTCTGAAAGCAGCTAGGGAGAAAAGGGCCTAACATACAAAGGGAAACCTATCAGAGTGGTGACAGACCTATCTACTGAAACATGGCAGGCCAGAAAGCAATGGCAGGAAATCTTCAATGTGAGGAACAGAAAAAATATGCAGTCAAGAATCCTCTATCTAGCAAGTCTGTCATTCAGAATAGAAGGAGAGATAAAAGTCTTTCCAAAGAAACAAAAATAGAAAGAATTTTTCACCACTAAACGAGCTCTACAAGAAATCCTGAGAGGGGAATCTCTGAGGGAAATGTTGCAAGGAATGCAAGATGCTAGAGACACACCACAAGCATGAATCCCACATACGACACAATGACTCTAAACTCATATATTTAAATAATAACACTGAAAGTAAATGGACTAAATGCCCTAATCAAAAGACATAGGGTAGCAGAATGGATAGAAAAACAAAATCCATTTGCTGTCTACAAGAAACTCATATTAGACTGGAGGACACCCTCAGATTGAAAGTAAGGGGATGGAGAAATATCTATCATGCTACAGGAAATTAAAAAAAAGTTGGAGTAGCTATATTTATATCAAACTAAATGGACTTTAAAGTAAAGAGAGTAATAAGGGATGAAGAAGGACATTATATAATAATTACAGGGGCTACCCATCAGTAAGAGCCAACAATTATAAATGTCTATGCACCAAATATGAAAGCACCTAAATACATAAAACAATTAATCACGAACAGAAAACATATTATCGATAAGAACATGCTAATAGCAGGGGACTTCAATACTCCATTTACAGCAATGGACAGATCAACTAGACAGAAAATCAATAAAGACACAATGGACTTAAATGACACATTGGACCAGATGGATTTGACAGATAGATTTAGAACTCTACATCCTGAAGCTATGGAATTCACATTCTTCTCAAGTGCACATGGCACATTCTCCAAGATAGATCACATACTGAGACATAAAGCAGCCCTCAATAAATATAAAGGAATTGAGATCATACCATGCACACTTTCGGATCACAATGCCTTGAAACTTGAAATCAATCACAGGAAGAAGTCTGGAAAACTACCAAAAATATGGAGGCTAAAGAACACCCTACTCAAGAACAAATGGGCCAATCAGGCAAGTAGAGAAAAAATTTAAAAATATATGAAAACAAATGAAAATGAGAATACAACAATCCAAATTCTATGGGATGCGGCAAAAGCAGTCCTAAGAAGAAAGTACATTGCACGCCAGGCCTGTTTCATGAAATTAGAAAAAGTACAAGTTCAAATGCCAACAGTGCACCTAAAGCAACTAGAGGGAGAGCAACAAGAGCACCCCAAACACAGTAGAAGAAGAGAAATAAAAAAGATCAGGGCAGAAATAAATAGAAACCAAAGAAACAGGTGAACAGATCAATGAAACCAAGAGTTGGTTTTTTGAAAAAATAAACAAAACTGACAAACCTCTATCCAGACTTCTCAAAAAGAAAAGAGAGAGCACCCAAATAGACAAAATTATCAATAAAAATGGACTTATTACAACCAACCCCTCAGAAATACAAGCAATTATCAGGGAATACTATGAAAAATTTTATGCCAACAAATTGGACAACTTAGAAGAAATGGACAAATTCCTAAACACAAAATCACTACCAAAATTCACACAGGAAGAGATAGAAAACCTGAACAGGTGCATAAGAAGTGAAGAAATCAAATCAGTTATCAAAAATCTCTCAACAAATAAGAGCCCTGGACCAGATGGCTTCCCTGGGGAATTCTTCCAGACATTTAAAAGAGAATTAATACCCATTCTTCTCAACTTATTCCAAAACATAGAAATCGAAGGAAAGAAAACATCCAGACTCATTTTATAAGCCTGCATCACTCTGATTCCCAAGCCAGACAGAGATCCAGCAAAAAAGGAGAACTACAGGCCAATATCCTTGATGAATACGGATGCAAAAATCCTCAACAAGATACTTGCAAATCGAATTCAAGAGCACATAAAAAGATTATCCACCACAATCCAGTGGGATTCATTTCTGGGTTACAGGGCTGTTTCAATATTTGCAAATCAATCAATGTGATACATCACAGCAACAAAAGAAAATATAAAAACCATATGATCCTGTCAATAGATGTAGAAAAAGCATTTGACAAAATACAACATCCTTCTTAATGAAGACCCTAGAGAAAGTTGGGTTAGAAGGAACCTACTTAAACATCAGAAAAGGCATCTATGAGAAGCCTTCAGCTAACATCATCCTCAACGGGGAAAAACTGAGAGCTTTCCCCCTGAGATCAGGAACACGACAGGGATGCCCACTCTCACCACTGCTGTTTCACATAGTGCTGGAAGTCCTAACATCAGCCATCAGACACCAAAAGGAAATCAAAGGCATCAGAATTGGCAAAGAGGAAGTCAAACTTTCACTTTTCGCAGATGACATGATACTCTACATAGAAAACCCGACAGACTCCACCAGAAGCCTACTAGAACTGATCCAAGAATTCAGCCAAGTTGCAGGGTACAAAATCAACGTACAGAAATCGGTTGCATTTTTATACACCAACAATGAAGCAACAGAAAGAGAAATCAAGAAACTGATCCCATTCACAATTGCACAAAAACCCATAAAATACCTCGGAATAAACCTAACCAAGGATACAAGAGATCTGTATGATGAAAACTATAGAAAACTTATGAAGGAAATTGAAGAAGACACAAAGAAATGGAAAAACATTCCATGCTCATGGATAGGAAGAATAAATAGAGTTAAGATGTCATTACTACCTAAGGCACTCTACACATTCAATGCAATTCCAATCAAAATGGCACCAGCATACTTCTCAAAACTAGAACAAACTATCCAAAAATTTGTATGGAACCACAAAGACCCTGAATAGCCAAAGTAATCCTGAAAATAAAACCAAAACGGGAGGGATCACCATCCCAGACTTTAGCCTCTACTACAAAGCTGTCATCATCAAGACAGTATGGTATTGGCACAAAAACATATAGACCAACGGAATAGAATTGAGAACTCAGAATTGGACCCAAAAGTATACAGCCAACTAATCTTTGACAAAGCAGGAAAGAAAGAGTATCCAATGGAAAAAAGACAGCCTCTATAACAGATGGTGCTGGGAGAACTGGACAGCAACATCCAGAAGAATGAAACTGGATTATTTTCTTACAGCATACACAAAAA
This sequence comes from Proteles cristata cristata, assembly GCA_017311185.1. Lineage (NCBI taxonomy): Eukaryota > Metazoa > Chordata > Mammalia > Carnivora > Hyaenidae > Proteles > Proteles cristata. Next base: position 36,345 of record JAESUZ010000797.1, read on the forward strand.
TAAAGTCAAAATGGATAAAGGACCTCAATGTGAGACAGGAAACCATCGAAACCCTAGAGGAGAAAGCAGGAAACAACCTCCTTGACCTGCACCGCAGCAATTTCTTACTTGACACATCCCCAAAGGCAAGTGAATCAAGAGCAAAAATAAACTATTGGGACCTCATCAAGATTAAAAGCTTCTGCACAGCAAAGGAAACAGTCCATAAAACTAATAGGCAACCGAAGCAATGGGAAAAGATAGTTGCAAATGACATATCAGATAAAGGGTTAATATCCAAAATCTGTAAGGAACTCACCAAACTCTACACTCGAAAAACAAACAATCCAGTGAAGAAATGGGCAGAAGATATGAACAGACACTTCTCCAAAGAGGACATCCAGATGGCCAACAGACACATGAAACGATGCTCAGCATCCCTCCTCATCATGGAAATATAAATCAAAACTACACTGAGGTACAAACTCACGCAGGTCAGAGTGGCTAAAATGAGGAAATCAGGAGACTCAAGGTGCTGGTGAGGATGTGGAGAAACGGGCACCCTCCTACACTGTTGGTGGGATTGTAAACTGGTGCAGCTCCTCTGAAAAACAGTGTGGAGGTTCCTCAGGAAACTAACATTAGAACTCCCCTATGACCCAGCAATAGTACTGCTAGGAATTTACCCAAGGGATACAGGAATGCTGATGCATAGGGGCACATGTACCCCAATGTTCATAGCAGCACTCTCAACAATAGCCAAAACATGGAAAGAGCCTAAGTGCCCATCAACGGACGAATGGGTCAAGAAGATGTGGTTTATCTATACCATGGAATGCTACATGGCAATGAGAAACAATGAAATCTGGCCATGTGTAGCAACATGGATGTACCTTGAGGGTGTTATGCTGAGCGAAATAAGTCAGGCAGAGAAGGACAAATGCCATATGTTTGCACATATAGGAGGATTAGGAGGAACTTAATGGAGGACTGTGGGCGAGAAGAAGAGGGAAAATAGTTGGGGAGAGGGAGGGAGGCAAACCTTGAGAAACTCTTGAATGCTGAGAACAAACTGAGGACTGATCAGTGTGGGGCAGAGGGTGATGATGAACATATAGAAGGGCACTCGTGTGGATGAGCACTGGGTGTTGTTGGAAACCAACTTGAAAATAAACTATTTATAAAGAAAATAAATTAAAAAAGCTCAGACATATTTCTAAGTAGAAAGAAGACACATGTCTAAGCATGTACACCTGCCCAAGAACAACTGAAGAAGGCCCTGTGCTTTCACTTCATGCTGACCTTGAGTCTCTGCACAATCAGGAAGTGAAGGGTAAAGCAGAGTTGTAAACTTCCTGGCTAAGTATTAAAAGTATATCTCAACAGACACACTCTTAGCAATGACTGGGGGACTTATTGGTTCCAGGCTTTTAAGTAAATATCTGTCCAGTCATTAGTTGATCACTAAGCAAACTGTGTTGAAACTTCAGTGGCCACAGACAACAAACAGTATATACTCTACAAAATTACTTTAGAAAAGACACTACTGAAAATATTTCTCATGGCAATAGAGTCAATTCAGGTTTCCCTACTCATAATACATCCAGCTTGGTTCATGAAAAAAATTAATTTAACATCTTGACTTCTATATGAAGTGGGGGTGCTAGGATTGACAGATGTATGATTTCTTCTCTGAGGCACTATTCCCAGTGACTACATTATGCATGAAAAGGGATGACAACTAATCTTTCAGGCAACACCCACCCAGAAAAACTTGCAGCCAATATATCATCTTGTACATGTTTTCATAAATTACTCTTATTCACAGCATAACAATTATAAGCACATATAGCCTATAATGACTGAAACATTTGTATACTATTACTATAGCTTTATCTGGTTACATATTTTCAGATATCTAAGCAAAATATTGGCAAATATTATTCACTCTTAACACTTATTAACACTCTAAGTGTTAGTGTTTTCACCTTCAAGATTCTATTTCTTTCTTTCCAGAAAAATGATTGTATTTTTTTCTTTTTGAATATAATTTATTGTCAAATTGGCTAACATACAGTGTGTAAAGTGTGCTCTTGGTTTTTGGGGTAGGTTCCCGTGTTTCATCGCTTACATACAACACCCAGTGCTCATCTCAACAAGTGCCCTCCTCAATGCCCATCACCCATTTTCCCTCTCCCATACTCCCCCATCCACCGTCAGTTTATTCTCTGTATTTAAGAGCCGCTTGTGGTTTGCCTCCCTCCCTCTCTGTTTGTAACTATTTTTCCCCCTTCCATCCCCCATGATCTTCTTTTAAGTTTCTCAAGATCCACATATGAATGAAAACATATATATTTGTCCTACTCTGACTTATTTCACTAGCGTAATAACTAGTTCCACCCAACATTCAATTTAAAAGAACAATATCTTAAACTTCATTTTTATGTTTTTTTCTTCTCCCATAGCACTTAGTATCTTATTAACACATAACATTAAAAAATTAATTGGTGGTTAATTAATTATTCTACTCTTATAATCAGAGTAGAATAAGACAAGATAGGCTTATTGTATGAATATAACAGGGAATCATAAAGATATCCAAGGACCGAACCCAAAATATTATCTGGCCTGGTGGGAATGAAACCTTAAAATCAGGAACTGAAACTACTTTTCCTATCTCTCATGGTTTCTATGTTGCCTCATCTTTATTTATATCTGTGCACATACTTCGTTTTCCTGTTTTTATCTACAGACTTACTTTCTCTTTTTATTCAGCGATCTCTAATCTTTCATACTTCTTTATTTTTTTTTACATTTGTTTATTTTTGAGAGACAGAGCACAAGTGGGGGAGGGGCAGAGAGAGAGAGGGAGACACAGAATCCAAAGTGGGCTCCAGTCTCTGAGCTCTCAGCACAGAGCCCAACGTGGGGCTCAAACTCACAAACTGAGATCGTGACCAGAGCTGAAGTCAGACGCTTAACCAAGTGAGCCACCCAGGTGCTCCTAATCTCCCATACCTCTAACCCCATTATGGTAATTAGACTTGCCTTGGAGTTGACTCTGGCCAAAATTTCATATAGTCTTTTTCTTGAAGCACACTTTGCTTAATTCTTATATTCTCTCAGTGCTTCAATTCCAAATTCTAAGGGAGTGTATTCATTATCTTGGGTACCAAGATTTGACTGCTTTGAAATAGAACATCAGAATATTAATTAAGAGTACTTAAATAGATTGGGAGAGATAATTTTACTCTGAGAGTAATTAAACAAAACTGATATTAAAGAAGAGTCAGTGACTTTGAGTGGTAGCTCTCTAATCTCTAAGTGGCTTTTTGTTCCCTTGCCTCAGGTCCAAGTTAAAAACTATATATGAAGGAAAGGAAAGGGGCAATAAAAAAGGGAAGAGAATAGAGAGGGGAGAGGAGAGGAAAGGAGAGGGAGAAAGAGAGCAAGAGAATATTGGGGGCCTTTGGCCAGGTGTCCATCTCTAATCCAATCAGCTAATGGACATTTAAAGGTGGAGCAAATACTGAGAGAAGGTTTTTGTCCAAAATGTTAATATCTTTGCCATATATAGGAATTAAGTCAGGAAATATATAGGATTAAGTCAGGAAATTTTTATAGAATCATTGCATTTTAGAGTTGAAGGAGAAATTTCTCATTTTTCCAAATTAGAAAACAGAGTAATAGTGATGTTATATGATTTGTCTAAAGTCATATAGTTGTTAATGGGCACAGCTGCGACTAGAATCCAGGTTATATGACTGCTGATCAATTATTCTTTGCAATGGAACTCACTACAGTAAAATAAACTTGAATGGCCAGTGTGCATTAACAAAATATTTTGAGAGAAATGCAGTACCATTATTTCAAATAAATACAATAAAATAAATGAGCCTATAGTAGCATTGAATAGTAGTTTCCTAGGGAACCCCCTTCAATGTGCAGATAAAAATTCATTATGAGAGGTACATGAAGTTTTGACTGCAAATAAGTACTTCAAAATTTTTCTAAAGAAACATTTTACTAAGCAGTATAAATAATCTTTTCTAATCTCGGTTCCTATATTCATTTGCTTAGAACATCTTTTTATTTTCCCATATAGAAAGGGAAAGTAACCTTCTGCACAATCTCTGTATAAATGGTTAAATGCTAAGATCCAAGTTAATACATTTAAACTGCTTGTCTGTTAAGACCTTGTGGCAATACAATTCTAAGAATATGAAAAGGAAATGGATTGATATGCTGCAAACACAGGCTGTTATCTATGTATAAACAATAAAATAATAATGTACCAGGGAGAAGTATGCAGTTAAAGCAAGCATAAAACAGATGTGCAATAAGTATGCATCAATAGCATTGAGACTATAATGTTGGTATATTTACATTTCCAATAAATTATGCCCTCAAATATACTGTTGTTTTACATGTAAGCAGCATGCTTTGCAAATAGAAAATAGGACTTCCTTTCATTTTGGCATCTTCTCTCCTTCTATAGGGATCATGCTAATAATTTCAGAAGTCTTTCTAACATAGCTTGACTGTAAAGTTTATTTTCAGACAACTGACTATTTTGTTCATACTAACATTCTTACCTGTGACCTAACAATATATCAACAGTTATGACAAGGAACTGATCATAGAGCCTATTGCTATTTCCTTTTCTTCATCAATGAAAGCAATGTTTGAGGAACAAAACTCAAATCAGGTTAGTAGGGAGCCTATGGGAACCTTTTTCTTCTACTCTAATCAGTCAGCTCACACTGTGGCAGGTGCACAAAGCACCTTTGATATAAAGAATAAAATGAGATAGAGGAAGATGCTCCCTCATCCACTATCCCATGGCACCATGGAATGACCTAACCTTTGACTTATGTTATGAAAATAATGCTTATAAATGAAAATTATTGTGTGTGAAAATTATAAAATGGGATAGTCTTGAAATAAGGACATAAATTTGTCTCTATCAACAACTAATATGGGAGTAAAGGAAACTAGATTCATCAATGTTATGAAGGTGAAGCCTAAGATGAAGGGTGGATGGAGATGTGCCCAGAGGAAATTTATTTGCACTGTCAAATAAGAGCCAGCATATGTTAAGGTCAGATAACCAGACCTCACAGAACATGGATTAGGAGGGCTTAAAGGGCAGATGGAGAGGACAAGATCCTCAATAAATTGGAGATGCCCAACTGGGACAAATTGTGCAAGTCAATAACCTATTTCATGGCTTTGCACATAGATAATACAACTGAACAAGCTGTTCCAAAATGGGATTGTTCCATGAAAACTATACTTAGTCTTTACTTATATACCATTCCTTTCAAAAGTTGTGCAGAAACATTCTGCATAGGAGTCTCCTACTCTCATCTGTGCCAAACAAACCAGTACCTATTTGTTCCACCCCCTCTCTTTCCCTTTCCCTCTTTCTCTCTCTCTCTCTCTCCCTTCTCTTCTCCTTTCCTCCATCTGTTTTGTTTGTTTGCGTGTTTGTTTTAACTTTCACTTGGGGCAGAAAAACAAAAAAGCCATTTGGATATCAGAAAGCTACAATTCGGTCACCACCTCTTTTTTTTTTGATGGGGGTGCACTATGTGTTTTCATTTTTTCATTGTTATTTAAATTTTAGTTAACATATAGTACAATATTGGTTTCAGGAGTAGAATTCATCACTTACAACACCCAGTGGTGTTCTTAAATTCCACATATGAGTGAAATCATATGGTATTTGTCTTTCTGAGAAGGTATTTGCAACGACATATCTGATAAAGGGTTAGTATCGAAAATCCATAAAGAACTTATCGAACTCAACACCCCAAAAACAAATAACCCAGTTAAGAAATGGGCAGAAGACATGAATAGACACTTTCCAAAGAAGACATCCAGCTGGCTAACAGACATGTGAAAAGATGCTCAACATCACTCATCATCAGGGAAACACAAATCAAAACCACAATGTGACACCACCTCACACCTGTCAGAATGGCTTAAATTAACAACGTATGAAACAATAAGTGTTGCTGAGGATGCAGAGAAAGGAAAGCCTCTTGAACTGTTGGTGGGAATGCAAACTGGTGCAGCGACTTTAGAGAACAGTATAGAGAACTTTTTTAACTTCAAAAAGTTAAAAATACAACTACCCTATGATCCAGCCATTGCACTAGTAAGTATTTACCCAAAGAATACAAAAATACAGAATCGAAGGGGTACATACACCCCAATGTTTATAGAAGCATTATCAACACTGCCTCTTCTTTTATCTCAGTTTTGTTCCTAATTACTCTCAGAACAAATGATCTATTCCAGGCTACTTAAATAATCTTAATTAATATTCTGGCATTTTATTCTAAAGCAGTAAAATTAGAGACTGTTATAGACTCTTTCATAATAAAATAGAAACAACATAGTTACTCAGAGGTGGTAGTTCACTGTCTAATTTGGGGAGAAAAAAATAACAATATTTGGAAAGCTTAAAGTGTACTAACAAATGCAAACTAATGCAGCTGAAAGGAAATGCAAATACAGGGGCTTAAGAGTCTAGAATACAAAGAATTGAACATGGTGGTAGTAGGGAATAAAGGATAGAGGCAGCAATAGTTCAGTGCTAATCAGAAGATAATCATAGAGGGATTGAGTCCAGATTTGGACTTGCAAGGGAGAATGCGACTTTATTCAGAGACAGAGATGAATAATCCTGAAGGTTTCTTTTTTTCCCCCTTTTTTTACTTCTTACTTTTCACTGAATTACCTGGGTTATTCAGGATCTATAAGGTTTTTCTTAAAATTCTCTGGACACCTACTTCTCTAAAGTTACTCTCTGAAGCTTTGGTCTGGGTATATTCCAGTCTAATTTGGTCTAGCAGTTCCTGTATTCTTTTGTTATTGATTAGAGTTGTCTTACAATCTGACCCCTAAGAACTCCATAGACAGAGAGAGGAGAGAGAGAGAGAGAGAGACAGAGACAGAGACAGAGACAGAGACAGAGAGAGGAGAGAGAGAGAGAGAGAGAGAGAGAGAGTACTATCTTCTTCTGATAAGCCATTCTTTTATACTTCACAAGCCAGAAAATGGTCCTGCAGTAAGTCTATAAAGAGGACAATTCTCACTCCTCAGGCCTTTCTTTGTTTAGTCTTCCCTCCAACCTCCCCTTTCACATACACACTTTTCTCCTAGAAATCAAAGGCAGATATCTGTTTTCTTTCTTTTTATAAATATCATTTTTGTTTTATATCAGAGAGAGAACAAAGCATTAGAAAATCTGTGACATTTAGAATGTTCCTGGACTAAAAAACAAAAACAAAATAATTACCTCTACTTAATCCTTACACTCATCTTTCTCAAAGACTTAAGGATACATACAACAAGGCAGGTTTTTTTTTTTTTCCATTTCCTATAAGAACCTGAGCTTTGATCTTCTTCTGACAGGCCAGCCTTAAAGGCATTAACTCAACAAATGTCAAAAAAAGAGACTAAGGTCAGAAATAAACACCTACCTGGGACTCATCTCTCCTTTCTTTGTGAAACTTTTGCTTCACAGAGTTATTACTCAACATAGCTACAGAAAAAGTCTTTGTTGCAAACTTACCTAAGCCAGTTTGATCACACACAACTCTTAGGTTCTTTTCTGTAAATAAGGTTTGTCACTACGTAAGTTTGAGGTAAGTTTTACTTAGTTTCTTCAAACCTCACTGCCAGGTTATAATGAAAGCAAGTATAAGATCAAATCATGTCACATATACATTAATTAAACATTCCTTAGTGAGCAGGTAGAAACTGATCATAACTCTGCTCTGTATGCTCTATAAAGGCTTAGCTATCATTTTAGGTGCTCCTAACATTACCTTGCATGAAAGGAAGCTCACAGCAGATACAACATTATTCTAAAGGGGTGTTTGTCTACACTCAACATCAGCCAACTAGATATTCTCTAGAACTTAGATCAGTGGCTGTTCAAACTGTTGGGGATCCACTTGACAGGAATGCCTCACTGTACTCTAAAGCACTTTCACCAAATCTGAAGAGAAATGCTAAAATACCTTAGCCAGTATTCATATCTTTATCTTCAATACCTTTCATTTCTCTAGCAAGAACCCATTTCTAACAATCCATCATGGTAATTAACAAGCAATAGATTTACCAATAGAAGACTATTTCTGACATTCTGTATGATAATTAGCAAAAGCCTCAGGTGTTGCTAGAAATAGAATAATGGAAGCACCTATAAAATCTGGCTCTGGAGTCTAGCCTTTCTAAGAGAATCTACTTGACAACCGCTGGGGTGTGGGTTTGTCTTGTCCTAATCTGATCATTGTAGATTTTTGTATTTTTTTTTAAATTTTTTTAATGTTTTACTTATTTCTAGGAGAGAGAGAGACAGCGTGAGCAGGGGAGGGTCAGAGAGAGAGGGAGTCACAGACTCTGAAACAGGCTCCAGGCTCCGAGCTGGCAGTCAGCACAGAGCCCGACGCGGGCTCGAACCCACAAACCGCGAGATCATGACCTAAGCGAAAGTCGGACACTTAACCGACTAAGCCACCCAGGCGCCCCAGATTTTTGTATTTTTATGAGCTCTTTTATTGAAGCATTCAATCACTATATTGTATACTTGAAACTAACTTTACACTGTTATGTTTTTAAAAATAAAGCACAAGCTTAGATAAGATTATAAGATCATTACAAAACTTCCTAAATGTCTCTTTAGCCAATATGTCAATAACAGATTTTAAAGGCAAATGCAGAGGAGCTTGAGGCTCTCGGCGGGGTGGGGGATGGGGGAACCCCAGCGCAGAAGATTCGAGGGTCTCAGGGCGCCCGCCGCTGCCCTAGCTCCGCAGCGGTCTGCACCACAGAAGGCTCACCCAATGAGGCTGAAAGCACCTGTTGCTGGGAGGTAAAAGAAGAAGGAGAAGGAGAAACAGTAGAAGGAGGAGGAGATGGAAGAGAAGGAGGAAAAGGAAGAGGAGGAAGAGGAGGAAGAAAGGGTGAAAGATAAACCTGGAAAGCAAGGTATGGTGATATGGTATGATTCCAAAGCAACTAGTTCCTCAGGATGTCAGGATTCATATCTGGTTGATCTTTGATATCTCTACCATATTTAGAAGATAGCTTTCCATATAATAAAATGCATATTTAACTCTACACATTCAATGCAATTCCAATCAAAATTGCACCAGCATACTTCTCAAAACTAGAACAAACTATCCAAAAATTTGTATGGAACCACAAAAGACCCCGAATAGCCAAAGTAATCCTGAAAAATAAAACCAAAACGGAGGGATCACCATCCCAGACTTTAGCCTCTACTACAAAGCTGTCATCATCAAGACAGTATGGTATTGGCACAAAAACAGACACATAGACCAATGGAACAGAATTGAGAACTCAGAAGTGGACCCAAAAGTATACAGCCAACTAATCTTTGACAAACCAGGAAAGACTATCCAATGGAAAAAAGACAGCCTTTTTAACAGATGGTGTTGGGAGAACTGGACAGCAACATGCAGAAGAATGAAACTAGATCATTTTCTCACACCATGCACAAAAATAAACTCAAAATGGATAAAGGACCTGAACGTGAGACAGGAAACCATCAACACCCTAGAGGAGAAAGCAGGAAACAACCTCCTTGACCTCCACCGCAGCAACTTCTTACTTGACACATCCCCAAAAGCAAGGGAATCAAGAGCAAACATAAACTGTTGGGACCTCCTCAAGATTAAAAGCTTCTGCACAGCCAAGGAAACAACCCAGAAAATCAATAGGCAACCAACGGAATGGGAAAAGATAGTTGCAAATGACATATCAGATAAAGGGTTGATATCCAGAATCTACAAGGGACTCACCAAACTACACACCCGAAAAACAAACAACCCAGTGAAGAAATGGGCAGAAGATATGAACAGACACTTCTCCAAAGAGGACATCCAGATGGCCAACAGACACATGAAACGATGCTCAGCATTGCTCCTCATCAGGGAAATACAAATCAAAACCACACTGAGATACCACCTGACGCCAGTCAGAGTAGCTAAAATGAGCCACTCAGAGAACTCTAGATGCTGGCGAGGATGTGGAGAAACGGGCACCCTCCTACACTGTTGGTGGGAATGTAAACTGGTACAGCCCCTCTGGAAAACAGTGTGGAGGTTCCTAAGGAAACTAACAATAGAACTCCCTATGACCCAGCAATAGCACTGCTAGGAATTTACCCAAGGGATACAGAAATGCTGATGCATAGGACCACATGTGCCCCAATGTTCATAGCAGCACTCTCCACAATAGCTAAAACATGGAAAGAGCCTAAGTGTCCATCAACGGACGAATGGATCAAGAAGATGTGGCTTATCTATACCATGGAATACTACATGGCAATGAGAAACAATGAAATCTGGCCATGTGTAGCAACATGGATGGACCTTGAGGGTGTTATGCTGAGCCAAATAAGTCAGGCAGAGAAAGACAAATATCATATGTGTGCACGTATAGGAGGATTAGGAGGAACTTAACAGAAGACCAAGGGGAAGAAGAAGGGCGGAAATGGTGGGGGAAAGGGAGAGAGGCAAACCATGAGAGACTCTTGAATGCTGACAAAAACTGAGGACTGGTGGATGTGGGGGGGAGGAGGGGTGGGCATGGAGGAGGACACTTGTGCGGATGAGCACTGGGTGTTATGTGGAAACTAATTTGACAATAAACTATTTAAAAAAAAAAAGAAACACATGCCATACACTAGCTAATGTGTATATATTTTAACACTGAATCCCTAATAAAATGAACTTTGAGGAAAAAAAGTAAAATAAAATGCATATTTATAAGGAATGTAACTTTTCTGGCTGGCTGACATCAATTTTCTTTCTTAATGGCACTCTGCCATTTTGTTTTGTTCTATTTTGTGGACTTTCCTGTCTTCTATCATTTGTAGCCTTGATGGGTGGTAGTACTGGTTAACAGTTTCCCATTAAACTTCAAAATATGGTAATAAAGAAAAAAATCTTAAAAGCAGCAAGACAAAAGAAATCTAACTTACAAGAGAATATTCATAAGGCTAGCTGGAGATTTGTCAACAGAATCTTGACAAGCCAGAAGGGAGTGGCATGACCTATTTAATATAATGAATGAGAAAAACCTGCAGCTAAGAATACTGTATCCAGCAAGCCTATCATTCAGAAAAAGAGTTTCTCAGACAAACGAAAACTAAAAGAATTTGTGACCATTAAACCAGTCCTGAAAGAAATATTAAAGGGGATGCTTTCACTGCAAAGGAGAGGCCCAAAGTGACAAAGACAAGAAAGGATCAGAAAAAATCTCCAGAAGCAATGACACAACAAGCAATAACATGACAATAAATACATATCTATCAATAATTACTTTGAATGTAAATAGACTAAATGCTCCAATCAAAAAACATCAATTCAGAATGGGTAAAACAAAATAAGACATCTATCTGCCCCCTACAAGAGATTCATTTTAGCCTAAAGACACCTGCAGATTGAAAGTGAGGGGGCAGCGAAGCATTTATCATACAAATGGATGTCAAAAGAAAGCTGGAGTAGCAATACGTACATTGGACAAACTAGACTTTTTTTTGTTCTTGTGTTGTTTGTATTCTGCTTCAGTATCAGTGTAATACAGGCCTCATAGAATGATTTTGATATGTTATCTTTATTCCATTATTTGTAAGATTTGGATAAAGATTGCCATTGTTATTAATATTTTTTAATGTTTTCTAGAATTCACCAATGAAAAACCATGTAGTCTTGGGCTTTCTATGCTGGGGATTTTTCATTCATATTTCAAGTTGCATTCTTGTTATTGGTCTAAGAAGATTTTCTATTTCTTGGATTCATGATACAGTCTTCGTAACTTGTATATTTTTAGGAATTATCTGTTTTATTTCCCCTAAGTTATCTGATTTGTTAGTATATAATTGTTTATAGTTGTCTGTTGTCACATTATATATTTCTGTGGTGGTTATCTGTTGTATTGTTTTATCTTTCATTTTTCATTTTGGTTTTTGAGTGTTCTCTCTTTTTCTTTTTTCCCTTAGTTAATGTAGTTAAAGCACTGCTAATTTTGTCTATTATAATTATTATTTTTTTTTTGAAAAACAGGTCATTACTTTCAATGTTATGTTATTGTTTATTCTGGTCTCTATTTTATTTATTTTTGATTTTTCTTTGTTGTTTTCTTCCCCCACTAAATTTCGGCTGAACTTCTTTTTTAGTTCCTTGTGGTATGTTAATTTGTTAATTTGAACTTTTTTCTTAATACAAGCATCTATGGCATAAATTTCACTCTAACATCTGCTTTTGCTGTATACCCTCTCCAAAAAGAGTGCATTGTTGTGATGAGTACTTAGTAACATATAGAATTATTGAATTGTTATATTGTATACCTGAAGCTAATATAATATTGTATGTTAATTATACTGCAATACAATAAATAAATAGAATGAAAAAAAAAATAAAGGCAAATGCAGAGGGTTGCATAGTTGTTAATCAAACTTAGGTCTTTTAATATTGAGATTCAACTTGATATAATCAAAGACCTAATAAAAATAAAACATAGAAACTTTGTTTTTCTAAATGATTTTGAGTTTGAACATTCAACTGCCCCGCAAATTGAAGTATAACCTGGGTAACATACATAATATCACACTACCTATGCTGAGATATTTTAACATATTATAAAAATCACAGAATTTAGCTGTCATAGGAATAGCAGGCTAAGTTTAAAACTGGAATGTTACCCTCTTTGATAAAGGAAAACAATTTTCTTGATTGTTTAGATGATCTGAGAAAACTCAAACTGAGTGGGGTTTTGAGTAGTGAACCTTGAGACCTTTTCAATCCTATAATTCTAATGTAAAATCACTTCCCTTACCTGTACTGATAGCTACATTATCAGAAACTTTTCAGTGGCTCTGAAAATATTTGAGGACCACAAATATTTCCTCAAAGGCAGCTCTCCCATTCCACTTTCAGTAGGGTGAGTTTGAGTTTTTATTCTAGTGGCAGGGATAAATATATATTGGTTGTGCAAAAGATTTGGAGATTCTGATTGTTGTTTTGTCATCTTTGGCATTTGATAAGTCTCTATGTCATCAGTGAGTTTAGTTATAAACTCAGTCACATTTTGTTTTATTAACAATGCCCAGTAGCCATCATAGACACCATAGACTTCTTCCTCATTTGCTCTGCAGGTCATTGGTAGGTGTAGTCTTCATTGTGTTCACAAAACATTATTTAAGTGTCTTTTTCAGGGCCTAGTGCACATTATATTGACAAGTGCAACTCATTCTTGGTTCCTCCCTTTTTTGTCCCTTTCCTTTGGCCACTAATACCACCATTCTGTTCACCAACAGAACGTGTGTGTGCGTGTGCACGTGTGCATACACACACACACACACCTTAATTTAGTACTGCACTGCAGGTAAATTTCAAACACCAAATCAAAGTCTCTTAGCTGAAGTTTATGGCAGACAGTTTCACTCTAAAACTAGTAATAGTAATAACTACAAAATTGGAAGTTTGTCATTTGATTAAACAAGTGCCTTATTGTCCGTCCCTCTTTTCTACATATTGAACCCAGAGAATCACAGACAGATAAGAAGGGAGAAATATATGGTTATTTGATCAACTCTCCATTGGCTCACTTACTGTTGAAGATAAAGGTGTCATCTACACAGGAAAGAAAAGTTCCAACCAACTCTTTTGATATGTAGTCAGGTAGAACTCCAATGAAAAAACAATCCTTAAAGCTAGTCCACCTAAGTGGTTTATGAGAAACATTTATCCAATTAGATACACCCATAGTCAAGATCTGCACTATTTCCCAACTGTCAGATTCTCTGTCTAATGAAAAGTCCTTACATTCTTGTTTTCCCCCAGAGACAGCCTGCTCAGATTCTCAGTATGCTGAGTTTTTGTTATAGCACAAGGTTATTAGTATTCCTGATAATTTCCCTCTAAGAGCTATCTCCAGGCTTAATGTAAATGTACCAATTTTGCAAATGTCTTCTATTACCAAATTTTACCTGCATCTATGTCTTTATCTATAAATGTCTCCATAGTCATTTCTATTGCTAACAGAAATAACTCTTATCTATAAATGTCTCCATAGACATTTCTATTGCTAATAGAAATAACTCTAATTTATAACATTCTCATACAGAAATTCATACCCACTAAGAGCATTTTTACATCACTGTTAAATGAAGGTGGAGTTATTCCAATGTTATACATTGCAAAGAATGAAGTCTTTGATGAATGAGGGTTGTCTCTCAAATCTCTAAAGCCAAAGTTTTAAACTTTTTAAAGAGATTTAAGTTGCTGAATCTGAGACATGCTTTATTCTTATGGAAGGACAAGTTAATACCCCTTCTTCTAACAAACTCAGGTATTTTTTATTCCTTTCTTTTCCCATCATTCCTTTCCACCTATCTCCTCAGAGTAAAAGTCAGTATGATTATAATGATGAGAAAATGATAGCAGAAAATGGGCCACAGTAACTCCTTGGAAGATTCTGAAAAGTCCAGGACTTACTTCTGAGTCATGTTTTGAAAGACATTAAAATTCTAAATTAGTAATCCCTTTTAAAATCACTTAGGTTCCTCATTTTAAAATTTCATGGAGGGGGCACCTAGGTGGCTCAGTTAAGTGTCTGACTTCAGCTCAGGTCATGATCTCACCAGCCCTGCAGTGGGCTCTGTGCTGACAGCTCAGAGCCTGGAGCCTGCTTCAGATTTTGTGTCTCCTTCTGTCTCTCTGCCCCTCCCCCACTCGCACTCTGTCTCTCTCTCAAAATTAAATAAACATTAACAAAAAAAAATCTTTTAATACCATGCCAGGCAAGCTTGTACAGACAAGGAGACTAAGGACTTGAATAGGTTATGTAATAAAAGTCTATCTCATTTCAAATGCAGTTGTGCTTTTGCTGTTACATTTTACCGTCTCTAATCTCTTGACCTTCCGCAGTACTCTGCATTTCCAATTTTGGTAAGGTCAGCTGCCAGAAGCTCAGCTTACTGTCTCTGAGCTCTCATAGTAAAGCCTATGTACCTCCTACCAGATAACTTACCACTTTCTATTTCATTATGCGTTTATTACTTGAGAGTCTTCCTCATTATACTGTGAACTACTTGTCAAGACTAGCAACTGAGTCGTCACTTTGTATCTGGATTTCACACAATTTTTAGCACATACCAGGGCATGTTTAATAAATGCCTCTTTGAATTGATGAACAAGTACTGGGGGATTTTGAGAAGAAGAAATAAATTTCATAGAGCTAGATTTCAATTTACTTAACCATTAATGGCTGCACAACTCAATGATTTTTACTTAAATAAGGAGGATAATCAAATATAGTTGCCCAAGGTAGTGTCCAACAGAACAAAGCATCTTTTGAGTCCCTATTTTGTGGTTCAAGGTGGAAAAAAAGTCATAAAAGTAACTACAGTAATCATTACTATTTCACCATGTTAAAAGAGGCAAGCTCTTAAGAAGACTTTCCTCTGAATATGTCAGCTTTTTAAAAAACAAATTTAATGGTTTATTTCTGAGAAAGAGAGAGAGACAGCATGAGCAGGGGAGGGTCAGAGAGAGAGGGAGACACAGAATCGGAAAAAAGCTACAGGCTCTAAGCTGGGTGTCAGCACAGAGCCTGACGCGGGGCTCAAACCCACAAACCATGAGATCATGACCTGAGCAAAAGTTGGATGCCTAACAGACTGAACCACCCAAGCGCTCCTGAACATCCTAGTTTCTTGATTGCTTCAAGAAGACTGCTGCTGAGCTGGGCCAGTTTTATGTGCAGGTAAATTAGGTAATGTCTACATGCTGTGATTTTAAGAATGCCAGGAAAGACACACTTGTTTAAAAATCTCTTCCCATTAGGGGCACCTGGGTGGCTCAGTCGAGTAAGCATCCGACTTCGGCTCAGGTCATGATCTCACAGTCCGTGGGTTCCAGCCCCATGTTGGACTCTGTGCTGACAGCTCAGAGCCTGGAGCCTTCTTCAGATTCTGTGTCTCATTTTCTCTCTGCCCCTCCTGCACTCATGCTCCATCTCTCTCTCAAAATAAAATAAAGACATAAATTTAAAAAAATCTCTCCCTATTAGATGTCTCATAGTATTTGGAATTTGGAATTTTCTCAGTAATCATTGAGTTAAGACTCTGAAAGCCCCAGCCAAAATGCACACATGTCATATAGGAAAGTAAATACGCAAAGCCAATGTTGGTAATTGACATTTGCACTTCCTGTAGTTTCACAAAAAGCTGATGCCCAGTAATTCAGAGGTAAGACTCAGGTAAATGGGGTTCTGAAGAATAGGGTGGAGTTGGGATTGAGAATAAATGAAAGAAAAGACCAATTCTACAATGGAGACATCAGTGTGAACTCTATGAGTATCATTAGACCGGGGTGGGTCAAATGAGAGAACAAGAAACTAAAAGGTAAATGGGAGATCATCTAATTTGGAAATTTGAAAATTTTATTGCTAAAAATGCAACATATGATACCTAAATGAGGATAATTAATTATGCACAGTGGATGAAGCTTGAACCTTTTTTAATACTTACAATAAAATTTCTAGACACCCTAGAGGGTAGGGAGGTGGGTGGGGGATGGGCTAGATGGGTGATGGGTATTAAGGATGGGCACTTGTGATGAGCACTGGGTATTGTGTGTAACTGATGAATCACTGAATTCTAGTCCTAAAACCAATATTGCACTGTTTATTAACCAGATAGAATTTAAATACATTTTTTTTTAAAAAATTAAGTTTATTTATTTATTTTGAGAGAGAGCGAGCATGTGCTCAGGAGAGGGGCAGAGAGAGAGAGAGAGAGAGAGAGAGAGAGAGAATCCCAAGCAAATTCCACACTCCCAGCACAGAGCTTGATGTGGGGCTGGAACCGACGAACCATGAGATCATGACCTGAGCCAAAACCAAGAGTTGGATGCTTGACCATCTAAGGCACCCAGGAACCCCCTAAATACAATTTGTTTAAATAGTGTGGAGAGTATGTAGAAAACCTGGAAAAACTGGAGATGCTGTGCTCTTCCTTTTCTACTGAGAACTGTCTACTAATTTAATATGTCCATGTTTTGTAGACTCATACCTCTTTGTGAAAGTTATTTCTTTAGAGTGACCATAAGATGTGAATCAAGCCTTGCTATAGAATTTATGTTCAAAGTCTCCATGCATCTTCCTAATGCGTCATCTGACGTTTGTTATTACTTGGCCATGGACTGGCTCTGAATATCTTATGAAATATTTATGACAACAGGGGATGTGAGAATCATGTGAATAAAGCATATACAAGCAACTAAATATTAGTGGCAACAACCAACAAGGGAAGATCATTAATCAGTCTTCGTTTTCCATTCATTCATTTTTAAGTGATTTGATTCATGTCATTCAGTCCCAGGTCGCATTCTGTTTAAAGACATTTGCTTACTATTCATGGAATGGTAAGTTCAAATAAACTCTGCATTTTATTAGGACTTTTGTAAGTTAACTCTCCTGAACCATTGAAACCTATAACATTTGGTCCCAACAGATAATTTGATGTTTCCCTTCTGTGATTGATAGCAGGTGTCAAAATGTGTGAGGAATGAATCTCAGACTAGAAGCTAAAAAATGGGCCTAAAGAGAAGAGGTAAAATGCAGTATGGAATATACATAGGATTCCAGAATGAGGATATTGGCAATCTGCCTTGAAAACACTGAATACAATGTACACATCAAGCCACCAGCAGGGATATTCACTATTTCAAACCTCCAAAATCATCTTGATGTTGATATAAGTTTACATGCCACTATGTGCCAAAATTGGGATTCAACCCTAGCTCTTCATATACCAGAACATGTGCTTTTTTCCTGCTTCAGCTGTTACATCATATGACTTCTATTTTCACCAAGGTGAGAGCAAAAGCCCATAGGTGAAATCCTTCCTTTGTTTCTATTTTTCATGTCTTAGAGTCTTCTATGATAGCTCCTATACTTTCTTGTAATATTCTGCTGGCAACAAGTCTGTGTCATTTGGTACAATCATCACTTCTAAATAAAAGAAACTCTGAGCTAAATTGCTTAAGAAATAGGGTCTTATTAGTTTTCATAAAACAAAATGTCTGGAAGTAGGGTGTTACTATTACAATGACTGACATGGCTTCAATAGTTCAGTGATGTCAAAGACACTTTTCCTGAAATTTTCTTCATGCTTCCCACAGGACCAGAAGATTGCTGTTGCATGGGTCAAGGTTCTCCAGAGGCAAAAACACTTCCAGGTTCTCCAGACAACCCAGAATTATAATGAGGACATCAGGAACTAAAAGCGGTTTGAGAACACTGTTACATGGGGAAATTCAAAAATCCTGAAATCAAACTTAACCCCAAACCTCTGAATAAAATAGTCTATGTACCCACACACAAAAAAAATTAATCCTTTTGCAATTTTGCAAAGATTCGGGTATGTTACTAAAACACTAATGGAATTGGAAATCTGAAGCTATTGTAAGTAGGTCACTTTGCCTTTCAGTGGGTACATTAAAAAGTAGAGTCTAGAAAAAATTTCATGTTGCCCTGGAGAGGCATTAGAAAACAAAAAGAAGCAGGGCTATTTACTTGCTGAATTTTGAGTGATAAAAATCACATACTTTTGACTGACAATTAGCCAAAGGCCTTTTGCAAATCTCAACAGCAACTCTCATTGATGTAGAGAAAGTTTATTTTCACCTTTGAATATAGAGGTAAGGCATGAAAGCTAAATTTTACAAATGTCCCCCATACTTATTTAAAAGGAAGACTTTGTCTAATGTTCTTTAGTGTATCTTATATGATATTAATTAAAAACAATTAAAGCAGTTAAAATCCCTGAGCAGAGAGCAATAGTTGAATGTTAAGAATACAATCTTACCTCCGACTTTCGCTTGGGTCATGATCTCGCGGTTCGTGGGTTCGAGCCCCGCGTCGGGCTCTGTGCTGACTGCCAGCTCGGAGCCTGGAGCCTGTTTCAATCTGTGACTCCCTCTCTCTCTGACCCTCCCCTGCTCGTGCTGTCTCTCTCTCTCTCCTAGAAATAAAGCGTTAAAAAAAAATTAAAAAAAAAAGAATACAATCTTACCAATTCACACACACACACACACACGCACATGCACACGCACACACACGCACATATTCAAGAGATGTCACCAAAGGGTTACAGAGCCATACGGGGCATATATACAGGAAATGATTCTGAGATTCAGTAACTAAGATCTAGCAAATAGAGAGCTTCATTAATCAGATATGTTAATATGCCTTTAATTTGTGTTGAGGAAAGTAAACAAGATAGGATTAACTAGGTTAAAACAAATATCTATACCTAAATGTCTTGTATATTAACAGGATATGCTGAGCATGCTACTAGTTCTGAGGATTCAGACATGAAAGTGTCTGCCTTCGGGTAGCTCATAATCTTGTAGACTGGAAATCTCCCTCTTTTACTTCCTTCATCAATGTTGACAAATGTGCCTGCAGCCTCTAGATGAAATAGGTTTGAAAATATAGGACGTAGTCTGATATTCTTTTCATGATCAGATACCGAGCAGTTCTTTTCCCAAGAGTTGTCATCCCCTAATTTTTATAAACATGCCTTCTATTATTTAAAATAATAAACCTCTCACAGCTTTAGTCATTTTCATCTATAAGAGAGCACGTTATCCCTTAGTTAAAAATAATTTTTAGACATTATCCAATTGTTCTCCATTACCTACAGACTGAAGTCCAAATTCCTTAGTATGTCATTAATCACTTTCCATATGTGTTTCAATCTTAATTTGCCAGCGAACCTCTCAAGGACCCTATCCTGCAATTGAACTAGTGTAAAACCCTGTGATAATATGCACTACGATAAAGCAAATGGGCCTAACTTGATGGGTCACTGACTCCCACCCTCTGTGTACACCCAGTTGAAAATACAGTGAATTTATAGTTCTTACCTTAGGCCAGGAAAGTAAGAGGCAAGATGTGAAGGAGAGTATTTGCTTGATTGGGGAATAAGTAAGCAATCAAGTGTGGGAAGCAGAGAGATGTAGGCTATATCAGCTTTCCATTCTTCCTGGATCGGTCTAATGAAACATGTGCCAAGTGTTGGTATATTCCTTTTTTTAAATTCTTTTTTCTTAATTTTTTTTACAAATAGTTTATTGTCAAGTTGGTTTCCATATAACACCCAGGGCTCATCCCCACAACTGCCCCCCTCCATGCCCATCTCCCCCCTACCCCCCCACACCCATCAGTCCTCGGATGTTCTCAGCATTCAAGAGTCTCTCATGGTTTGCCTCTCTCCTTTCCCCCACCATTTCTTCCCCTTCTTCTCCCCCATGGTCCTCCGTTAAGTTCCTCCCAATCCTCCTATACGTGCAAACATATGGTATCTGTCCTTCTCTGCCTGACTTATTTCGCTCAGCATAACACCCTCAAGGTCCATCCATGTTGCTACAAATGGCCAGACTTCATTCTTTCTCGTTGCCATGTAGTATTCCATCGTATAGATAAACCAAATCTTGATCCATTTGTTTGTTGATGGACACTTAGGCTCTTTCCATGTTTTAGCTATTGTTGAGAGTGCTGCTATGAACATTGGGGTACATGTGCTCCTATGCATCTGCATTTCTGTATCCCTTGGGTAAAATTCCTAACAGTTCTATTGCTGGGTCATAAGGGAGTTCTATTGTTAATTTCCTGAGGAACCTCCACACTGTTTTCCAGAGGGGCTGTACCAGTTTACATTCCCACCAACAGGGTAGGAGGGTGCCCGTTTCTCCACATCCTCGCCAGCATCTAGAGTTCTCTGATTTGCTCATTTTAGCCACTCTGACTGGTGTGAGGTGGTATCTCAGTGTGGTTTTGATTTGTATTTCCCTGATGAGGAGAGATGCTGAGCATCGTTTCATGTGTCTGTTGGCCATCTGGGTGTCCTCTTTGGAGAAGTGTCTGTTCATATCTTCTGCCCATTTCTTTACTGGGTTGTTTGTTTTTCGGGCGTGTAGTTTGGTGAGTTCCTTGTAGATTCTGGATATCAACCCTTTATCTGATATGTCATTTGCAACTATCTTTCCCCATTCCGTTGGTTGCCTATTAATTTTCTGGGTTGTTTCCTTGGCTGTGCAGAAGCTTTTAATCTTGATGAGGTCCCAACAGTTTATTTTTGCTGTTGATTCCCTTGCTTTTGGGGATGTGTCAAGTAAGAAGTTGCTGCGGTGGAGGTCAAGGAGGTTGTTTCCTGCTTTCTCCTCTAGGGTGTTGATAGTTTCCTGTCTCACATTCAGGTTCTTTATGCATTTTGAGTTTATTTTTGTGCATGGTGTGAGAAAATGATCTAGTTTCATTCTTCTGCATGTAGCTGTCCAGTTCTCCCAACACCATCTGTTAAAAAGGCTGTTTTTTTTTCCATTGGATATTCTTTCCTGCTTTGTCAAAGATTAGTTGGCTGTATACTTTTGGGTCCACTTCTGAGTTCTCAATTCTGTTTCATTGGTCTATGTGTCTGTTTTTGTGCCAATACCATACTGTCTTGATGATGACAGCTTTGTAGTAGAGGCTAAAGTCTGGAATGGTGATCCCTCCCGTTTTGGTTTTATTTTTCAGTATTACTTTGGCTCTTCGGGGTCTTTTGTGGTTCCATACAAATTTTAGGATAGTTTGTTCTAGTTTTGAGAAGTATGCTGGTGCCATTTTGATTGGAATTGCATTGAATGTGTAGATTGTTTTGGGTAGTAATGACATCTTAACTATATTTATTCTTCCTATCCATGAGCATGGAATGTTTTTCCATTTCTTTGTGTCTTCTTCAATTTCCTTCATAAGTTTTCCATAGTTTTCCTCATACAGATCTCCTTAGTTAGGTTTATTCTGAGGTATTTTATGTTTTTTTGTGCAATTGTGAATGGATCAGTTTCTTGATTTCTCTCTCTGTTGCTTCATTGTTGGTGTATAAAAATGCAACCAATTTCTGTATGTTGATTTTGTACCCTGCAACTTGGCTGAATTCTTGGATCAGTTCTAGTAGGCTTCTGGTGAAGTCTGTCGGGTTTTCGATGTAGAGTATCATGTCATCTGCGAAGAGTGAAAGTTTGACTTCCTCTTTGCCAATTCTGATGCCTTTGATTTCCTTGTTGTCTGATGGCTGATGCTAGGACTTCCAGCACTATGTTAAACAACAGTGGTGAGAGTGGACATCCCTGTTGTGTTCCTGATCTCAGAGGGAAAGCTCTCAGTTTTTCCCCGTTGAGGATGATGTTAGCTGAAGGCTTCTCATAGATGGCTTTGATGATGTTTAAGTAGGTTCCTTCTATCCCAACTTTCTCCAGAGTCTTTATTAAGAAGGGATGCTGTATTTTGTCAAATGCTTTTTCTGCATCTATTGACAGGATCATATGGTTTTTATCTTTTCTTTTATTGATATGATGTATCACATTGATTGATTTGCGAATATTGAACCAGCCCTGTAACCCAGCAATGAATCCCACTTGATCTTGGTGGATGATTCTTTTTATGTGCTGTTGGATTCGATTTGCAAGTATCTTGTTGAGGATTTTTGCATCCGTATTCATCAAGGATATTGGCCTGTAGTTCTCTTTTCTGGCTGGATCTCTGTCCTGCTAGGGAATCAGAGTGATGCTGGCCTCATAAAATGAGTCTGGAAGTGTTCATTCAATTTCTATCTTTTGGAATAGCTTGAGGAGAATTGGTATTAATTCCGTTTTAAATGTCTGGTAGAACTCCCCTGGGAAGCCATCAGGTCCAGGGCTCTTATTCCTTGATAACTGCTTGTATTTCTAAGGGGTTGGTTGTAATAAGTCCATTTTCATTCACAATTTTGTCTATTTGGGTGCTCTTTTCTTTTTGAGAAGCCTGGTTAGAGGTTTGTCAATTTTGTTTATTTTTTCAAAGAACCAACTCTTGGTTTCATTGATCTGTTCAACTGTTTCTTTGGTTTCTATGTTGTTTATTTCTGCTCTGATTTTTACTATTTCTCTTCTTCTACTGGGTTTGGGGTGCTCTTGTTGCTCTGCCTCTAGTTCCTTTAGGCGAGTTGTTAGATTTTGCACTTGTGCTTTCTCTAATTTCTTGAAATATGCCTGGAGTGCAGTGTACTTTTCTCCTAGGACTGCCTTTGCCGCATCCCATAGAGTTTGCATTGTGTTTTCATTTTCAATTGTTTCCATATATTTTTAAATTTCTTCTCTAATTGCCTGATTGGCCCATTCATTCTTTAATAGGGTGTTCTTTAACCTCCATGTTTTTGGAGGTTTTCCAGACTTCTTTCTGTGATTGATTTCAAGTTTCAGAGCATTATGATCTGACAGTGTGCACGGTATGATATCAATTCTTTTATAGTTACTGTGGGCTGCTTTATGTCCCAGTATGTGATCTATCTTGGAGAATGTGCCATGTGCACTTGAGAAGAAAGTGAATTTCTGGGCCTCAGGATGCAGAGTTCTAAATATATCTGTCAGATCCATCTGCTCCATTGTGTCATTCAAGTCCATTGTTTCTTTAGTGATTTTCTGGTTGATCTATTCTTTGTTGTAAGCGGAGTATTAAAGTCCCCTGCTATTAGCACGTTCTTATCCATAAGGTTGTTTCTGTTTGTGATTAACTGTTTTAAATATTTGGGTGCTCCCATATTCAGTGCGTAGACATTTATATTTGTTAGTTCTTCCTGATGGATGGACCCTGTAATTATTATATAATGCCATTCTTCATCCCTTGTTATTGTCTTTAATTAAAGTCCAGTTTGTCTGATAAAAGTATAGCTACTCCAGCTTTCTTTTGATTTCCTGTAGCATGATAGATATTTCTCCATCCCCTTACTTTTAATCTGAAGGTATCTTCCTATCTAAAATTTGTTTCTTATAGATAGCAAATAGATGGGTTTTGTTTTTTTTTTAATCCATTCTGCTACCTATGTCTTTTGATTGGAGCATTGAGCCCATTTACATTCAGTGTTATTATTGAAATATGTGGGTTTAGAGTCATTGTGTCCTTTGTGGGGTTCATGCTTGTGGTGGTGTCTCTGGTGTCTTTGTTCCTTGCAATATTTCCCTCAGAGAGTCCCCATCAGGTTTTCTTACAGGTTTTCTTGTAGGGCTGGCTTAGTTCTTTCAATTTCTGTTTATTTGGAAAGAGTTTTATCTCTCTTTCTATTTTCAATGACAGGCTTGCTGGAGAGAGGATTCTTGGCTACATATTTTTTGTGTTCATCACATTGAAGATCTCCTGCCATTCATTTCTGGCCTGCCAAGTTTCAGTTGATATATCTGTCACCACTCTGATAGGTTTCCCTTTGTAGTTAGGGCCCTTTTCTCCCTAGCTGCTTTCAAATTCTCTCTTTGTCTTTATATTTTGCCATTTTCACTATGATATGTTGTGCAGAAGTTCGATTCAAATTACGTCTGAGGGGAGTTCTCTGTGCCTCCTGTATTTCAACGTTTACTTCCCTCCCCAGGTTGGGGAAGTTCTGTGCTATAATTTGTTCCAGGACTCCTTCAGCACCTTTCCCTCTCTCTTCCTCTTCTGGGATTCCTATGATATGGATATTGTTGTGTTTGACCCTATCACTGAGCTCTCAAACTCTTCTTTCATGTTCCTGGATCAGTTTGTCCGTTTTTTTGTCAGCTTCTTGTTTTTCTATAATGGTATCTTCTAAGTCACTTTTTTCTCTTTTCTGCCTCTTCAATCATGCATTGGACACCTCCAAGTTATTATGTATTTCATGTATCGCATTTTTTAATTCATCATGCCTATTTTTGTTCTCCATGTTGTTTGTAGCCATAGTTTCTTTGATGTCCTCTATGCTTTTTGCAAGCCCAGCGATTAATTTTATGATTATTGTTCTAAAATTTTGTTCAGTTATGGTGCTTATATCTGTTTTGAGCAGTTCGTTAGCTGTGAATTCTTCTTGGAACTTCTTTGGAGGAGAGCTCTTTCGTTTCGTCATTTTGCTTAGCTTTCTGTCTCTTGTTAGTTTTAGAGGCTTGTTATGCTCTCTGCACCTGTGAGCACTGCTGTACCAAAGAAATCTCTTTGACTGTCCAGGTCTTATCCGTTCAGAAAGTGTTCTTTAACGGTATCTCTTGGTCTCTCTTGTTGAGACCTTGTTTATTTTATTTTCCTACTCATAGTGGTATTTGGGACTCTCCACCATGTGTCCTTGGCTTGTTTCTTGAGGTAGCCCTGGAAAGGAAAGCATACAGACAAACACACAGGGAACAAACGCACAGACAAATCCAACAATCACACTAACCAAGAGGGAAAACTAAAAATTAATGAGAAAAGATGGAGGAGGGAAGGCGAATGATAGAAAATAAAAATACATTAAAAAGTCAAAAAGAAGAAAAGAAAAGGAAGAAAGAAGAAAACTTACAGACAAAGATCGGTTTAAAGCATATGACCAGATTTCCCAGCTACAATTAAATAGCCGGGTGTATGCAGTGCTGGTTGAAGAGCTTAGAGAAAGAGAGAGATGATAGGGTGGAGATGAGGCAAAATTGGAGATAGAATGAACAGGCAGAAAGGATAAAAAGCTTTTTTCAAAGAGCTAAAGGGTGGAATATGGTTGGAGAGGTGAGAGAAAGACGGTGGTGTTAGCCAGAGAAACTATCTAGTCTGATTATTCCTGAGAGACTTTGTTATATTGCCACTAACAGTTCCGCTGGTCACTGCTTTCCTGTTGCCGGGGGTTGAGTGGAGGGTGGGGGAAGTGTCGAGGCCTCAGATCCCCAGTGGTCAAGCAGCAATACAACCCGAGTGCCTTTGGGGAATGTAGCAGCTTCAGGTCCGCAGAGTCTGCGTCGCCTCACCCCACCGCAACCGCTTTCTGGCTGCCACAGCTTCAGCAGGCAACTTTTCCCTCATGCAGCCACCGCTTCACTGGGTCGCCGCCACCGCTGCTTCAGCGGGCCGTGTCTCACGTGCCACTGCTGCTTCACCCAGGGCCGGGACCGCCTCCACAGGCGTTGCTGCTGGTTCACCGGGCTGCTGCCGCCAAAGATGGTGCCAGGCGCGCGGCAGTTCAGTTTTTCCTGGCGCCTTCTGGGACCAGGGCACCTAAAGTCAGCACCCCACCCAGAGCTAAAAAGCACTGTCTTTCCAAGCCGAGGTTTTTTCTCTTCTCCAGGGATGGTTCTATGAGCAATCTCAGCTTTTCTTTCCTTTTCCCTGGACTCACGACAGCTCACCACCACTCGCAGGTTAATCACTCACCGCAACTGCATGCAAGCCGGGTTCCCTCCCATCCCTTGTATCTCTGGGTCCCGTCCCGCTTTCATCTTCCCCAGTTCGCACTCACGCACTTATGAGGTTTCCTTGCCAGTGTACTCTGTCTCTTTCTCTTCCCAAACTCCTGTGGCTCAGTGTCCTACGACTTCAGGCCTTCTCTGTCTGAGATGGGTGCAGGCGAAATGTAAGGTGCTCCCTACTTCTCCGCCATCTTGCCTCCATCCTCCCAAGTGTTGGTATATTCTTAAAGTTACTACTCCTGTCTTGGAAGACCTTTTATAGCCATCCAGTAGATATTGCCAAACTGCAGCCAGGACCTGAACAAATTTGAACTGTTTAACCAAATCCATGGCAAGCTAGTTGAATAGGACTGTCCTGTTCCTTCCATTAACCTCTCAAAAACAAAACCCCACATTTTAAACAGTAAAGTTTTTTTTTTATGGATACCACTCATTGTGTATTACAAATTTTGCTCTAATTTCCTTTCCATGAACAAACACACCCAGAATTTTCTCACATTGCTGCCTTTACTAAAACTGTCTCCTGTTTGCAGTGCCCTTCTTATTAGAATTTTTTAAGGCAGTCTCAATTATCCCTTTTTTCTGATAAGAGGCCAGATATTAAATTTCAGGCTTTGTGGGCTATATGATCTGTGTCATAACTACTCATCTCTGCTGTTATACTGTAAAAGCTACTGTAGATAATATGTAAATGAATGAACATGGCTGTGTTCCAATAAAACCTTATTTAAAACAAGCAGCATGCCATATTTGGCCGCCAAGGCCATTGTTTGTCTACCCTTAGTCTTAAATGTTTCCTTACCTAATTCTGTAGCTAGAATTTATCTTTCTCTTCTTAGAATGCACAGTATTTCACTTAAGTGATAATGCTTATCACTTTCTGTGTTGCAGTTTTTTTTGTTGTTGTTTTGTTTTTGTTTTGTGTGTTTGTTTTTTGCTTTTCCTCTCCTGTGGATTGAAAATTCTTTTATTCATTTTATCTGTTAAATAAGCTATTCTTGAACGGAATCCAACAAAGAAACAATAAAGAATCCTTTTCTTTGCATTTTATAATTTGTAATATAAATGATAAAAATCTCTTTTAATCTTGTATGTTAAGTGTTAGAGATAGCAAATACTCCTCTTTTGCCTAATTTCTGTCTTACTCCTGTTCCTTAATTACTTAACTACTGATTTTTTAGCTGTAAATGTAGCTGCCTGGAATGATGACTATAATTTCTAGTTTTCCTTTAAGTTATATGTGGCTATGTGACCATGTTCCAGCTACAGAGATACATAAACAAGTGTCATGTGCAACATCTGAGAAAAGTCCTTAATGGAAGTGAGTTTATCTTTCTTATCTCATTGAGTTGAATAGCCATCTTGCATCTTGTGACATAAAGGTCACACTGAGGAAAGCAGAACAAAAGGCAAAATGAGCCCAAGTTTTTCATGAATGCACAGCTGACATACCAATGCTGAACATTCAGATTTTTAAAAAATATTTATTTTTGAGAGAGAGAGAGGGTGAGCAGGGAAGGGGTAGAGAAAGAGGAAGACAGAGAATCTCAAGCAGGCTCCAGGCTCTGAGCTGTCAGTACAGAGCCGCACGCAGGGCTGGAACCCACGAACCATGAGATTATTACCTGAGCTGGAGTCGGCTGCTTAACCGACTGAGCCACCCTGGTGCCCCCAGACTTCTTTACGAAGAAGAGAAACAAATTCTATTCCAGTTAAGCTACTTACATCAGGAATATCCATAGCCAAACCTAATATTCACTGGCATGACTAACAGCTCTCTACTTAATGAAATCGAAGTTATAGACTGATTTTGAGTCACTTTCTAGGATCAGAGGCCTTCTTGGGCTGGTGTCATAGATTGCACAATTCTTTACAATAATAAGACAAGAAGAACAAGGAAACCTGTCACTTTTACACATTTGTTCCTCTTTGCTTCAGTTTCATCCAGCATTGACACTTATGAAAGGCCACTTTATAATTTTCTCTATAGGTTTGCACCAGCACAAAACTTACTATCACTCAGTGCAGACTGGCTCCAATTGAGTCATTGTTGACATATTTCTCCCTGTTTGTTTCTGCCTATCTCTTGGTAAATTGCCTAAGTATACTTAGTAAGGCCTCAACTTGCTATTTTTTCCCTATACCCTTGTTCTTTGAGTGTTGTTCTCCTAAGTCATAATAAATAAATAAATAAATAAATAAATATGTAATATGGAAAAAGATCAGGCTACCTCTTTTCTTCCCTCTTCTATTTAACAGTCCCAGTCCCTCATAACTACCTTTATTTCAGAAGGGGCATGGTTGTCTGCATGACTAAATTAGCAGCCTGGTTAGCTTCTATTCTCTCTCTGCCTTCCCATTTGTCTCAACTCTCCTTCCTGTTTTCTAATGAATAGCTAATTAACTCTGAAAGGATTAAGCTAAACTGCATTTTATAACCCTTATCCCTCCTAGAATTTTCAAAGCTACTTTTTGCCTGAGATTATCTTCAAGGGACCTGAACTCCTCTATTTCCTCAGAACATTTAAAGCATTTTCAAACATAAGAAAGCAAGGGTTTTGACACAGTATTTCTTCATGGAAAACATGAGAAAGTCACTCCTCTTCATGTATTTGTCCTTTCATTTTTTTTTTCCTTTTCTTTTCCTCAGCCTATCTGTTCTATAAGAGAATGTAAACACTTAAAATGCATTAGGGAGGCCTCTTAAATAAAGAATCCTGAAATATTTTTTTTATAAACTAAAGTGTCCTTTTGGTATTATGAATGACCAATGCAGCTTGTTTTGTTTCATCAGTTGGATTTCAGCTTACTGGTTCTAAATTTCTATTTATATTGTTCCAGCTTATTTTCTCTCTTGCTTTCCTTGTTTTCAGTTATAGGAAGCAAACTATACAGCATCAAAATTCCATGTTTCAAAAATTCTCTCCATTGACCTGGGTTGTTTGTAGGAAATCTAGTAAAGATTAGCAACCAAAGGAATAAACAAAGATCTTATGTGGCTAATGATACCGAGTAAACAAGCGGTTCATGAATTTAAAGGGTGTGCATATGTGCCCATAAAATCTCATCAAATTTTAACTCACTGGAGGTGATTTATTATATATATATATATATATTATAACTGAAATAATTGAAAAACAGAAAGGCACTTACACACTTTGGTTTCTCATTTATTTTTTAAAATATTTTTTATTTATTTCTGAGAGAGAGAGACAGCATGAGAAGGGGAGGATCAGAGAGAGAGAGAGGGAGATACAGAGTCTGAAGCAGGCTCCAGGCTCTGAGCTGCCTGCCAGCACAGAGCCCGATGCAGGACTTGAATCCATGAACTGTGAGATCATGACCTGAGCTGAAGTCGAACACTTAACCGACTGAGTCACCCAAGAGCCCCCTTTGGTTTCTAATTTAATATTCAATACTGTTTAGTGGAGGAGAAGGACAATCATTAACAGACTGATATGTCTTCAACAGGTAAATGACCATTTAAAGAAGCCAGTTTCCTTACAGGATGTAGACAACATTTTAGAGAATTGAAGGCTTCAATTTTAACAGTCTCCAAAACAACAATCACTGCTTTCTATACTATGACCATACTAATTTGGATGAAACCAGAAAAACCAATAATTCCTAGAGTATAAGCAAATCTTCTAGTTGTATAGTATAAAATGTTCAATAAGAATTATCTGGTATTATTGTTGTCATTACTAATAATAGTATTTTCGTGGCTTCTAAATGAAGTTGGGAAAATTAATATATTTGTAAAATAAAACAATAATTTAAAAAGTCCTTTCACACTCAAGTACTTTCATAATACTTTTAGTCTGATGTCTACCTTCTGCTTCCTGAATGACCAGTGACCAGGCAGAACACTTCACCCATAACTGTGCCATCAGCTTATCTGATAATTTGGCCCAGGAACAGGTATTTTTTAAAATTTCCTCAGGCAATTTTAATGTGCAGCCTCTAGTGAAAATCACTAAATCCATGTCAATTTGTTAATAATTATGTAACTCAAATAATAATTGAGTACCAACAGATGCACGGGAAAATTCCTCACTCACATTTTACAATGCCTAAGATCACCTAGAGAACTTGTCAGAAGACAGTTCCATTCTCAGTGATTTAAATTTAGTGAGTCAGAGTAAAGCCCCGGAATCTGTATTCTAAGAAGCTCATAGGTGATGTCGGAGAACAAGTCTTAGAGAATCATGGATTTGTATCAAAGGCTTAGTCTTGTGGTATGGGATTTCAGATATTCTAGCAAAAAAATTTTCTAGCAGAAAAATTGTGGAGAGGGTTAGATTTGGACCTACAGAGGCTTCTCAATTAATTCTATGATAGGAAAAGCCAGACTTGCATTTTTATCTAGAGTAGATTTATCTGGGTTTACAGAAAACCCAAAATAATAGTAGTTTAAATATACAAAAGTCAATTCTTTCACATAAAAAATGTCCAATAGACATTCTAAAGCTAGTGTGGTGGTACAAGGAGGCAATCAATGACCTAGGATCCTTGCATACTTCTATTTCACCAATCTTCATATATGGTTTTACCTCTGAATCTACTTCATGTTCTAATATGGCTATTAGAGACCCAGACAATATGGCCATATTCAAAGATGTAGAAAGTAAATTTTTTTCAATGTGGACAGCTCTCTTCCACATTCTGATTCGAGAATTCAGGCTCATTCCATCTTGTGGTGCTGTCATTCCCTAAACCCTCATCACCAATATTGCATCTGGCAGGTGGAGAAGTTAAAAAATTTGGAGATATCCTTTTTATAAATGCCAAGGCTCAGAAGAGGTAGGAATTCCTTCTATTTACATTCCTTTGGATACAACTCAGTAGACATGATCAAAGCTAATAGAAGTCTGAAACATGTAGTCCACCTGTGTACCTTAAAACAGAAGGAAGTGGATTTTTGATGAAGCATCTTACACACTAGGAATTATAATCTTAGAGCTCAGTATATGATGGAACCTAGTAGTATAAGAGTTTCTTGGTAAAGAAGATGGGATAAATGGATGTAGGATAGGTAACTGGCAGTTTCTGCCATCTTACCTCATATATTTTTTTTATTTCCAGAGTACAATATAGAACCACTAGTTTATCTTAAAATTGCTAAAAAAAAAAAAAATCTGAACCAGATGTGACATGATCTGGGTTCTCATCTAGTGTTCTGTAGTATTAAACTGTGTGAGTAGAGGTATATCACTTAAACATTTTACTTTAATTTCCTTATCTATAAACTAGGAGCGATTGCCTCTATTTAACCTATATCTGAGAAGTGTTGTGATAATCCAAGGAGAATACAGATAGCAAAATATCTAAATATGCAATGCAAGAGTATGACCACCAGAAAATAGGTTTTCTTCTTTAGGCTATTTGTATAATGTGGAAAGTATCTCCAAGTCTGTAAATCAGGATTAGAATTCAGTGGAGAATAGATAGACTGAAGATCTATGAAAACTTACTCAAGCTTAAAGCCAGAAAAAAAAAAAAAGCCAACAAAGTAGCTTGTCATTTTTATAGAGCTGTAACTCAGAATACAAAGACCAATCTATCACTTGGTTTTGAAACATGTTGGTTTGTGGCAGTAATGGTTGTTTTGTAGCATAAAATGGATAGTAATGAACACTGGTAAAAGGTGGCAAATGCAGAGTGGCAAATAGTCTGACAAGAGAAAGTTACTCTAAAAGGCAGAAATGCAGCATCGGCATTAGCCTTGGCCAGAGTTGAAAAGGGTGTAGACGTTATATTTGGGCAAGGTGAGTGAGAGAACCACTGTGCTCATTCTCTCCTACAAAGAGCAGTCACACTTCTAGAGTGAAAAGGTGTTGTTCCTTCTTTGGCTGATAATTCATTCAGGTATCCTATGGAGAACAATTTACACCTCTTTTGGGAGAGGTAAGAAGCAGTATCTTTACTACAGTGAAAGGGATGACAGCCAGGGGATGGAAAGAAATGAATAAGGTTGGCTTGGAAAGCCAATCCATCCCTCTCAGAATAAACTGTCTGGTTACAGAAGTTTGATGGTGTTCACTGCCCAGAGCACCAGCTGTAAATTCAGGTGGTTGATGTAGAAGTGTTTAGGATAAGGGGAAGGAGCTAAGGGAGCTGTGGAAAGGGTTTTACTGAGCTATCAACCTTTGATCCACCATGTCCACCACCCAACCTCCTCATAACCAAATCCCTGCTATCTTAGTCTCTGTGGGCAAAAGGTGTCTTCTCAAGAGCATAGAAAGATTCAATTTACAAGATCCATATTTTAGACATATTTTCCATCACCACTCCCAAGTTAGAGAAGTCTAGCTCAATGTTATATATAAGACAGGTATTTACTGAATGCTTAGGTATTTAACTCTCAAACACACCAGGCTCTTCTAGGAATCAAAGTCCTCATTATAATCAGGCTTTAATTTATTACTTCCCAAATACTAGTAATCAAATTGCCACCTGGCAGCCCAGATTCCAGGGCCCACCACAAGATCTATTAATCAGAATTTGAGGGTGGGTAAGGGCCTTGCTTTTTAATTTTTGACAAGCTCCTTTGGTAATCCTGTATCCTAAAGTGCACAATACAGTGGTAGTTAATCCAGGGTGCAGAGAAGAATCATCTGAAGAGCTTGTAATTTTTTTAAGGTTATGTATGTATGTATGTATGCATGTATGTATGTATTTATTGAGAAAGACAGAGAGACAGAGAGAGACAGAGACAGAGAGAGACTGAGAGACTTAAGCAAGCTCTGCAATGTCAGCACAGAGCCTGATGCAGGGCTTGAACTCACAAACCCTGAGATCATGACCTGAGCTGAAACCAAGTTGGACACTCAACTGACTGAGCCACCCAGGAACCCTGAGCTTTTAGATTTTGATGAAAATATTCTCACCCTGAAAATTCTCACTCAGTAGGTCTGAGGTAAATTTGGTGATTTTGTTTTGTAACATCTGAAGTGATTCTGTTACCTACCCCTGGTTAAAGAAGACTGCTCTTTGGACTAACATTTACTGGTCCTTTAAACAGAAGCTTTTTCTCAACACCCCTGTTGTGATTCTCCCACTGCTCATACACACTTCCTCCAGAAAGAATCCAAAATCTTCTCTTCATAACTTTAACACTAACCAGTCTCCACAAGGCTTCAGGGTCCCAGCCTCCATCCCTATATCCACAATTCCAGAGAAAAGATCAGGCTCAGTGATGCACAATTTAATGAACTATATTGTTTAAAATTTATAGCTGTTTTGATCATCCCACAAGGAAGTGAGAGGATGGGGTTTACTCAATGTTTGTTGTAATACATTTGTTTATTCAAACTACGGCCCAAGCATACTCATTCTGACAGTTTGTTTGAAGTTTATGTGTCTCTTGATGCAAATATATAATTTGTGCCACTGTTGATGGGAATTATAGCTTTCCAAAGAGGGGGAAAGAGACCCCAAAGAATCTTGTAATGATGGCTCAGGAGAGTATACTGACAACATAAATGTTAGCACAATTATGTACAGTCTCCATCTGCTTCCTAGCCTGATATGTTTAGGTGTGCTATTTATATAACAAGTGCATCTGCATTCACATATTTGGGAAGGCTGTTGTAGAAGTAGATGTTTGTATCAGGTCTTTAAACGGGGAACACAGCAGATTTGGCATTTATTGGATAGTAGAGCACTGTAATTAAAGCTATGTTTTCCTGCCATTGTTTGTAAGGCTGATTGTGGGTGATACAAGGAAGCAAAAGTTCATAATGTTCAATCAGCACAGAATTTCTACTTATCTCCCCCACCTCACTCTACTGAAGTTGGGCCTGTGGACATAAACTAGATAATTAATAATAAAAGGTACTTTGCACTTATCACATGCATTTTTGAAGTATTTTATGTGCACTTTTTTTTTCATTTCATTTTCACAATATTGTGAAGAAAGTATAGTATTACCATTATCTTTACTATTCACATTTTATAGGCAAGGAAACTGAAGCACAAAGAATTTACTTTACTCACACTCTGTCAAGGTCAGACAAGACTTCAAACACAGGCAATCTAGATTCAGACTCAGAACTCTGAATAGCCATAGTATACTTCTTCCAGAAAAAGCCTGTTATAGTGGAAATAGAACGTGCTTTGCAATCAGGATAGAACGTACTTTCATCACTTCTAATCTGGGTGATCTTGGGCAAGTTACCTGAGTTCTTGGACTCTCAATTTCCTCATCTTCAAATGATGATAATAATAGTATATAGTAGAGTCACATTATACTTATGCATTTAACTTAAAAGCTAACTTTAATAACCGAAAACCTCAATCACCTTTGAGATACAATTATATTGTCTTGTGTAATTATCATACCAAACAAAACTGATAACACATGTTGAGGTTATGGAGACGTAACATAAAGATAATGTAAACTAAAATGTGCAGACCATCAGAAACATTAGAATTTTCTACTCATCTGCGATCCTCTTCTAGGGATTTGATAATTATCTCAAAGGCAGTAAGATTTGAGTTTTTTGGCACCAGTATACAATGTTTCCTTTTGTTTTTGTTTTTTTTTTCTTTCCCTTAGTTTAGCTCAGGGACTCTCCAACTTTAGTGTGCATAAGAATTATCATACAGTGATACATACACAAAACCATGAACACTTTTAATGAGCAATTTAAGGAAGCTTGATAAATAATTTTAACTTAGTATATATAATCTTTACATATTTGTGTGAACTATGAATAGCCAGGTACCCAAATACCTCTCAGAGATGTTTTGAAGACTATCTGACATAACATTTATGAGTATATAGCATAGTATCTGGCATACAGTAGATATTAAGAATATCTAAAATATATATATGAGTATGAATAGAATCAAAATAAATTCATCATAGCATCATGGCATAATTGTTAACAACATGTGGTCTATGGACAGACTTCTTTCTGTTTATATCTTCCTTCTTCCACTTGCTAGCTATGCAATT
This sequence comes from Proteles cristata cristata, assembly GCA_017311185.1. Classification (NCBI taxonomy): domain Eukaryota; kingdom Metazoa; phylum Chordata; class Mammalia; order Carnivora; family Hyaenidae; genus Proteles; species Proteles cristata. Next base: position 71,574 of record JAESUZ010000797.1, read on the forward strand.
TGATTTATTTATTCAGTTTCCCTGTGGCTAGTTATCTCCTGAATAAAAAGTGAGAATAGCAACAGTCTTGTAAAACCATTGAAAGAATCAAGTGGCTTAATATATGGAAATATTTAGAACAGAACCTGGTAGAGTAAATGGTAATTATTAATACTATTTATTCAAGAAGGAAATTTCTGCACCAACTCTTTTTCCTAATGTTTATTTATTTTTGAGAGAGAGAAAGAGAAAGTATGATCAGAGGAGAGACACAAAGAGAGGGAGACAGAGAATCCCAAGAGGCTTTGCACTGCCAGCACAGAGCCAAAACACAGGGCTCAAACTTTCAAACCCTGAGATCATGACCTGAGCCAAAATCAAGAGTCATTCACTCAACTGGCTGAGTCACCCAGGTGCCCCTCTGCACTAGCCCTTGAAGAAAATTATGACAAGTGATTGCTGGAAGGAAACAGGAAGGATCCATTCTTGGATGATGGCAGACACAGAGGCTAAACAGGTGGGGAGAGCCTGAGTGCCTATAGTCAGAGGCACTATTTAAGTATAAAAATAGGTAGTCATCCACTGGATTTCCATGTTCCTCAGACACAAGTTCCTTTAGATGTGTTAGAATTGTGTGTAGCTTAGAGCAGACCTGTTTGCAGCAGCTTGTTAGGTACTCAAGATTTCTGGTTTCAATTAGTTTAGTGATATTGCATATTATAGTCAATAGCTATAATAGCACCTGTTTTTTTTCTAACTAGGATATTTAAAAAAACATAATTTTCTATCTTTGCATGTTTATTGGAACCTTTCTGATGTGCAACAAATAACTGCCATAAAGCCTTTGAGGTTGAATATTGCTTTATTTTTTCTTATATACCTATAAATAGGGAAAAAAACTAAAAGTTCTGAGTTTAGCTTTAGATATAATATGCAGTATAGCAATTTGCTTAATAGTCTGAAATAAAATATACTTACAAGAGCTACTTTTGCTCCTCGAATAATCTTTGTGGAGTTCAAAATATAAATTACTAACACTAAAGACTGTTAGTGTTCTAGGTATCTCCTTTCTAAAGCTCATTATAAGCACTAAAACTTGAGATCATTTCTATGATGACAAAAGGAACAAAACACAATGTCTTCACATTTTGCCATGAAAGGTATGAA
>JAESUZ010000798.1:0-64876 GCA_017311185.1 Proteles cristata cristata
ATTCTATACTGGAAAAGCATTATTTATTTATTATTATTTTTCAAATACAATTTATTGTCAAATTGGCTTCCATAAAACACCCAGTACTCATCCCAACAAGTGTCTCCCTCCATGCCCATCACCCACTTTCCTTTCTCCCCCACCCCCATCAACCTTAAGTTGGTTCTCAGTATTTAAGAGTCTCTTATGGTTTGCCTCCCTCCCTCTCTGTAACTTTTTTCCCCTTCTCTTCCCCCAGGGTCTTCTGTTAAGTTTCTCAAGATCTACATAGGAGTGAAAACATATGGTATCTGTCCTTCTCTGCCTGACTTATTTCACTCAGCATAACAACCTCAAGTTCCATCCACATTGCTACAAATGGCCAGATTTCATTTTTTCTCATTGCCATGTCATATTCCATTGTATATATAAACCACATCTCCTTGATCCATTCATCAGTTGAAGGACATTTTGCTCGTTCCATGATTTGTCTATTGTTGAAAGTGCTGCTATGAACATTGAGGTACATGTGCTCCTATGTATCAGCACTCCTGTATCCTGTGGGTAAATTCCTAGCAGTGCTATTGCTGGGTCATAGGGGAGTTCTATTGTTAGTTTTTTGAGGAACCTCCACACTGTTTTCCAGTGCGGCTGCAGAGAAAGCACTTTTTAATCCAACAGTCCATTTATAAAAGAAACCTGCCATTATACTGAGGCTTCTGGTGTAAAACCTATGTGTGATTTTTCAAGGACAACCACAGGCAATGACAAACGCTTCCGTGGCAGGCCTTATGGGCAAGCTGTCCTCCTGGAGCAGGCCAGAATACAGCCAGGGCTCTGCAGTCTCAAAAGGAGTTACTGTCAGACCCTTACCATCTACCTTCCACACCCCCTAGGCTGGTCATGCTTGTCACATGTTCACACTTCATTTCTCTTTATCTTCTTCAGGTATCTCTGCTGAGGGCTCCTTATGAGAGGAAGAGCAGCTTTAAAAACACTTTTCTCCTGACTTAGTCCCCAGTGCTTTTGCACTCCCATCCCTTCTCCTTCACCCTCCTCCCGATTTCATGGTCCCATAAAACTGCTGGAGCCTTTAATTCAGGGGTCCCTCAACAGTGAGATGAGCCCCAGATCTGTGCTAAATCACCTGACCCTCGACCAGACAAAGCTGCAATGTTTCATGGGGGAAATGGACAAGGTGAGTCCGCTTCCTTGGGCTTTAGCCTCCTGCTTCTACCACAAGTGATAAAAGGCTTCACTTGATTCTCACTTGGACTCACTGTTGCTTTATGCAACTACTCTGACACCTAGCAGTTCAGCTCTTTCAAACTCAGCAAAGCACCTGACATTTAACTCCATCTTTCCCAATGGTTCCTAAGTTAAACTAAATACACTCAATTGTTTTCATGTTATTAAGCAGAGTCAAATGATTTTATCACATTGAAAGTAAGAAATATAAATCTGGCTAACTGTGAAATAAGATAGGCACATCCAGATATAAATACATATAAAAGCTCTATGTCCATATATTATGTTTAGTAAGGAAAGTGCTCAGAATATTATTCCATGTAAACTTTTGTACATTATTAGTGCTAACATTTTTATGTGAATGGGCAAAGCTCTAGCACACACAAATCTATACTGGTGGAAGTCACAAGACTGTCTCACGACAACATAGTATCATTCACCCAGCGGCCACTGTTTGGGCAATCTCAACTAGTAATGGGTCCATGTCAATACTAGGGAAATAAGTAAGTTGGCCAAACAAATGCTAAAGCATCCATAGACTTTAGTTATAACAGAATTTTTTGGGACCTCATTTTCAGGGTGTACTGACATTTATTTCACATTTATTTTTAATAAATCATTAATCTAGTTTCCAAGCTCCTAGCAAGTAAAAGCAATAAACAAAACAAAAAACAAACACCTGATAGCTTAAAATTAAAAGCAAAGTCAGAGGCATTATCAAAGCAGACACCTAAGAAAACAGAGCTAAGCAGTATGAAGCCATTTAGTACAGCAGCACCACAGCAATATGACGTGTTAAAAATGATGACTCTTAAGTCATTAAGAGGAGCTTGGACTATCTGTCACCAATTCTGTTTATGATATCAGCAAGAGACAGACACAGCACTGCATAAAAGATGCATCCATTCTTACCACAGGAGTAGCAATTCCTGTCCATGAAAGAACAGTAACCACGATCTCGACCACCAGGTAGTGAATTCCTTCTCCTCCGTTGTTTTCAGAAACCACCAGCTGCAGCAAGGGGCCGAGCCAGTACTTCGCATAAGGGCGAAAGACCTAGAAGAGAATTTAAAAGTCAAATAGCAAAAAATTGTTTTGAATTCCAACAGTTACCGTGCTTAATCAGATCAGATTCTCTGCTAAATTTTCTCTCAGGGGTCCTGGAAACCACAATTCGAGGGAAATGGATTATTGATCTTTTCTTTGTTGAAAACTTGATATAACTGTATTCTTAAAAATCAAAATGAAAGATTTTTTATCAATCTTGTCCTATCTGAATAACATGCAGCTCTAGAGAACTCTCCTGTTATTTTATGCAAATGCACAGGGTATATGAAAAACGAGAATATAGAAATTAAGTAGGTGCATGTGGCTAATGGTTTTTCATTTCTTCTTGTATTATAGAAGTCATTGTGTTATTGACGTCATTTGCCCAAGACCTCTTAAATCTAAGTAAAATGTACCCGTATACTAAATTCGATTTAGTTTTAGAAACTGCAAGAGAATGCTATTTTGATGCAAATGAACGGATTAAAATATAATTCAAGCTACCTATCTTCTTAACCTTTGCCACTTCTATTTTTATTAAATAGGTTTCCTCAGGGGTTACTCTCACAGCTTAAATCTGTGTGGTCTCAAATCTTTTTTGTTTATACACCCCATAAATAAAAAAAGTTCAAACGCTCTCCATGTATATCTATTGGTTTACTTATAAATTACAAATACAAACTTCTTTATTATTAAATGAGACAGAACCTGACTTACGATGGTTCAACTTAAGATTTTTGGACTTAATGATGCTGTGAAAGCCCTACGCTTTCATTAGAAACTGTACTTTGAACTTGTATCTTCTCCTGGGCTAGCGGTGTGTGGGATGATACTCTCAAGGTGCTGAGCAGGGCCAGCGGCACCCATGGCTCCCAGTCAGCTCTGCCATCGGGAGGGTGAACAACTGATACACTTAAAACCATTTTGCACCCATACATCTATTCTGGCTTTCACTTTCAGCACAGCATTGAACAAATTACATAAGATACTCAGCATCTCATTATAAAATAGGCTTTGTGTTCCATGATTTTACCCAACTACAGACTGACATAAACACTGTGCATGTTGAAGCAAGGTGAGACTAAGCTATAATGTTCAGCAAGTTAGGTGTACTACATGCATTTTCAACTTAGGATAGTTTCAACTTATGCTGGGTTTACTGGGATATAACTTCATCATAAGTCAAGGAAGATCTGTATAATAAATTAATTTAAAAGTTGAAATTTTATCCCAAACCAGAAAAAGACTCCATTAAATAAGAGAATGGAAAGCCAATGTCCCTGATAAACATGGATGCAAAAATGCTCAATAAAATATCAGCAAACTGAATCCAACAATACAATAAAAGAATCATTCACCACAATCAAATGGGATTTATTCCTGGGCTACAAGGGTGGCTCAATGTTCACAACTCAATCAACGTGATACGTCACATTAATAAAAGAAAAGAACCATGTGATCCTCTCAACAAAGTAGAGTTAGAGGAAACATACATCAACATAATAAAAGCTGCATATGAAAAACCACAGCTAATGTTATCCTCAATGGGTACAAACTGAGAGCTTTTCCTCTAGGGATGTCTACTCTGACCACTGCTATTTAACATAGTACTGAATGTCCTAACCACAGCACTCAAACAACACAGACAAATAAAAGACATCCAAATCAGCCAAGGAAGAAGCCAAACTGTCACTATTTGTAGATGACATGATACTCTATATAGAAAACAGAAGACTCCACCAAAAAACTGCTAGAACTGATAAACAAATTCAGTAAAGTCACAGGATACAAAATCAATGTACAGAAATCAGCTGCACTTCTATACACCAGTAATGAACTTGCAGAAAGAGAAATCAGGCAATTGACCCCACTTAGAACAGCACCAAAAACCACAAGATACCTAACTGAAGAGGGAAAAGATCTGGACTCTGAAAACCACAGAACACTTATGAAAGAAAATGAAAAAGACACAAAGAAATAGAAAAACATTCCATGCTCATGTACTGGAAGAACAAATAGTGTTAAAATATTGAAACTACCCAAAGCAATCTATACATTCAATGCAATCCCTATCAAAATAACACCAAAGTCCTTCACAGAGCTACAACAAACAATCCTAAAATTTACATGGAACTACAAAAGATCCCAAATAGCCAAAACAATCTTGAAGAAGAAAAGTAAAGCTAGAGGTATCATACTTTTTTCTTTTTTACTTTTTTAAAAATTTATTTAAAAAATTACATCCAAGTTAGTTAGCATATAGTGCAACACTGACTGCAGGAGTACATTCCTTTTTTTTTTTTTTTTTTTTACAAATAGTTTATTGTCAGATTAGTTTCCACATAACACCTAGTGCTCATCTCCACAAGTGCCCTCCTCCATGCCCATCCCTCCTCCCCCCCACATCCATCAGTCCTCAGTTTTTGTCAGCATTCAAGAGTCTCTCATGGTTTGCCTCTCTCCCTTTCCCCCACCATTCCCCCCCTTCTTCTCCCCCTTGGTCCTCAGTTAAGTTCCTCCTAATCCTCCTATATGTGCAAACATATGATATTTGTCCTTCTCAGAGGCATCATAATTTTGGACTTCAAGTTCTATTGCAAAGCAACAGTGATTACGATAGTATGGTACTGGCACAAAAACAGACCCAAAGATTGATGGAACAGAACAGAAAACCCAGAAATGAACCCACAACTACACGGTCAACTAATCTTTGACAAAGGAGGCAAGAATATTCAATAGGAAAAAGACAGTCTCTTCAACAAATGGTGCTGGGAAACCTAGACAGCAACATGCAGAAGAATGAAACTGGATCACCTTCTCACACCATACACAAAAATGAATTCAAAATGGATGGAAGACCTAAATGTGAAACAAAAAACCATTAAAATCCTGGAGGAGGACATAGGCAGTCACCTCTGACATCAGCCACAGGACTTTCTTACTAGATATATTTCCAGAGACAAGGGAAACAAAAGCAAAAATGTACAGGGACTTCATCAAAATAAAAAGCTTTTGCACGGTGAAGGTAACAATCAACAGAACTAAATGGTCATCTTCTTTGAAAAAGTGTCTATTCATGTCTTCTGCCCACTTCTTAAATGGGTTGTTTTTTGGGGTGTTGAGTTTGAGAAATTCTTTATAGACTTTAGATACTAGCTCTATATCAGATATGCTATTTGCAAATATCTTCTCCCATTCTATAGGTTGCCTTTTAGCTTTGCTGAGGCAACCTATGCCTAAAAGGAAACCTCCAGAATGGAGGTTTGCAGGTGACTTCTCTGATAAAGGGCTAGTATCCAAAGTCTATAAAGAACTTCTCAAAACTCACCCCTCCTCCCAAAAAATAAGCCAGTTAAAAAAATAGGCAGAAGACATGAATAGGCTTTTTTCAAAAGGAGATCTATAGAGGACCACTGGACACATGAAAAGACGCTCAACATCACTCAGGGAAATACAAGTCAAAACTACAATGACATATCACCTCACACCCATAAGAATGGCTAAAATTAACAACACAGAGGGGTGTCTGGGTGGCTCTGTTGGTTAAGAATCTTGGTTTGGTTCAGGTCATGATCTCACGGTTCGTGGGATCAAGCCCCACGTCTGGCTCTGAGCTGACAGCACAGAGCCCGCTTGGGATTCCCTGTCCCCAACTTGCACATGCTCTCTCTCACTCTCAAAATAAATAAATAAACATTGAAAGAACCAACAGGGAAAGAACAGATGCTGGAGACGGTAGGGAGCAATGGGAATCCTCTTACACTGTTGGTGGGCATGCAGAGTGGTACAGACACTCTGGAAACAGCATAGAGACTCCTCAAAATGTTAAAAATAGAACTACCCTACGACCCCTGGGTATTTACCTAAAGAATAGAAAAACACTAATTCAAAAAGATATATGCAGGGGCACCTGGGTGGCTCAGTTGGTTAAACATCTGTCTTTTGATCTCAGTTCAGATCTTAACCTCAGGGTCATGAGTTTAAGATCTGCACTGGGTTCCACACTGGGTTTGAAGCCTATTTAAGAAAACAAAACAAAAAACAACAAAAACAAGAAAACCCAAAACAAAGTGATACATACACTCTAATGTTTACAGCAACATTATCTACAACAGCCAAGATAAACATGCAGCCCAAGTGTCCATCAATTGATGAATGAATAAAGAAGATGGTCTGTGTATGTGTGTGTCTGTGTGTGTGTGTGTGTGTGTGTGTGTGTGTAAACTGAGCCATAAAAAAGAATAAAATCTTGCCATTTACAACAATGTGGATCGAGGTAGAGTATTGTGCTAATAAGTTAGTTAGAGAAAGACATATGCCATATGATTTCACTCATATGTGGAATTTAAAAACAAAACAAGCAAATATGGGGGGGGGGGTGAAAAAGAGAAGAAACCAAGAAAGAGACTCTTAACTACAGAGAACAAACTGACAGTTACCAGAGAGGAGATGGGTGGGGGAGACGGGTTAAATATGTGAAGGGTTTTAAGGAGGGCACTTGTGGTGAGCACTGGAACCTGTATTTAAGTGATGAATCACTAAATTCTACACTTGAAACTAATATTACACTGTATGTTAACTAATTGGAATTTAAATAAAAAATTAAAAGAAAGTAAATAAATGTTGAAATTTTAATAATAAATATAAACACAAGTTCTAATCTTTTCTTCCATAAGACAATGGACTATCTGGAACATCTCCTTTTGGAAACAATTCCCCTCGTCCTTCCTGAGCCTAGACACGCACCACACCCCAGGAAATCTCTCAGTGATATCGCAGAGGCAACTCACATCCATGTGTGTGAACAAGTTCAGCATGCTTCCTTCTCAGCCTGCTTACCAACTACTCCCAAGCTACTAAGAAATGATCCAAGAATGAAGACACCAGCTCCCTTTTTGGTAGCCATCAAGTCAGCACTCAGGAACATGAGCTGGAAATCACGTGTGACCCCCAAGTGTTATTGGTTGGACTGTGTCCTCCAAAAGGATACTGACCCGATTTAGAAATGGGGTCTCTGAAGATTATCAAGTTAGGAGATGTCATTTGGGTGGGCTCTAATCCAATGACAATGTCCTTATTAAAAGGGAAAATTTGTACATACTGAGACAGATGCGAGGGAAAAGCCAATGTGAAGACTCATGAAAATCACCATCTATGTGCCGAAAAAAATGCCTAAGGCCACCAAAATCTGGGAGAGAGGCCTGGAACTGATTCTCCCTCTAAGCCCTCAAAAGGACCCATCCCCACCAACATCTTGATCTCGGGCTTCTGGCCCTCAGAACTATGAGACACTCAGGTTCTGCTGTTTAGGCCACCCAGTCTGTGGTAGCACTGTTACAGCAGCCTGGGGGCTAGGAATCAGGGGTGACCGGGGAGCACGGCCCAGCAGCAGCCCCCCAGGGTGGGAGGAGAGGATGGCCCTGCAGCAGTGATGCCTAGAAGGACTCTGCATGGAGCAAGAGGGATCACGTCATCCTACCTAGCACCCATCAGCGGCTCCCTACTGTGCAACAAATGAGCTGTACCCTCTATACGGATCTTGATGGCCTGGCCTAGCTCACCTGGCTGAGACATGCGGCCACACTTCTCTGGACCGTGGGCCCATTCTCTGTGCTGTCGGTGGAGACATGTCTGGCTCTCTCAGAGGCCATTTTTGCCCACAGTGTTCCTTCTAGACAGAATATAAACTCCCACTGCATTTTTCATATCACTCAACGGCTCTCACAAAAATCCTCCCTAACCTCCACTGGTGTTAGAGGCTCTCCCCTGATGCGGCGCTGTATGTAAACTAACTGATAAATTCAGCAACTATCTGAAAGAGATAGTTTTCAAACACCGTTAACAGGAATATTTTCACCATTTTTGCTACTAGAAAACAATCAGTTTGGAACCCATAAGAAAGATGCCAATGCATGTACTTTATACAAAGATCATTTCTAACTCTATAAAATTTAGTTTTCAGAAAAAATGATAAAATGATACTGAACAAATAAATAAATATGGTTGCCAAATTTGTTCAGAGAACAAAAATGTCATGCTCTGTTCCTGTACATCTTTTATTAATTACTTTTAAGTACATACATAAAACTGTTCCTGTACATCTTTTCTTTATTACTTTTAAGTGCTTATGGGGATGAGCACTGTACTTAAAAAAAAAGTACAGGGGCGCCTGGGTGGCTTAGTCGGTTAAGCGTCCGACTTTCGCTTAGGTCATGATCTCGCGGTTCGTGGGTTCGAGCCCCGCGTCGGGCTCTGTGCTGACTGCCAGCTCAGAGCCTGGAGCCTATTTCAGAGTCTGTGTCTCCCTCTCTCTCTGACCCTCCCCTGCTCACGCTGTCTCTCTCCCTCTCAGAAATAAAATAAAAATATTAAAAAAAAAAAAGTACACACATAAAACTGCAAAGAATTTTTAAAGAATAAACTACTTACCTCTTCTGTATTAATAACAAGCTTGGCTAAAAAGAGACGGATATTTAGTGAAACCAATGGATTTCCTAGTTTGTCATGAAGAAATTTCATCCAAGGAGGAAGATTTCTTGGCACTGAACCCTGAAATGATACACTCAAAATTACCTTAAAAAACTGGGATAAAATAAGTTCACATTTTGATGACAAAATAAAAGATGAGCAACAAGGGCCCCTGGGGGATCAGTCAGTCAAGCATCTGGCTTTTGAGCTCAGCTCAGGTCATGATCTCAGGGTTTGTTAGATCGAGTCCCACATCTGGCTCTGTGTCGACAGCATGGAGCTTGCTTAGGATTCTCTCTCTCCCTCTCTCTCTCTGCCCCTCCCCTGCTCTCTCTCTCAAAATAAATAAATAAACATTAAAATTGTTTAAAAAATTTAAAAGAGACATGAGCAACAAAAATCATGTACATACAGAATTTGGTATCTGTTATTAAATGTTCATTCTTATGATGACAGCAATAAACAGAATTAAATGAGACACCGTAAGATTAGCAGAAACAAGCCTCTTCTCCTTTAGGTAGGATCTGATTTTTCTGCATGTGCTTAATCAGGGCTGTCATGGCTGCCATACATTCGTGTTGATTAAGCTCATCCATCTCTAACTCCAGGACAGCATCTTGGATGCCGGGATCTTTATAATCCTAGGAAAAGAGAAGGATCCAATGATTCAGAGCACACTGGTAGACTTTCAGTACACAGAGGTCCCGGATCGGTTGAGCCAGTCGGTTGAACATCCAACTCTTGACATCAGCTCGGGTTTATAAGAGACAAGAAAAGAAACCACATTCAATCAGCCACAAAAATCAATCAGAATAATCTTAATGTCCCTTTTTCCATATACTTGGTAATGTGTCAAAGGAGTTACAGTATTTGACTGCATTCAGATCTAGTTAACGTGTTTCTCAGTCAAAATTATTGTATGTTAAGATACTGCTCATGAGGACTGGACAGATCTGATGCGGGGCTCGGTCAAGCGACTGAACTGAGGGCACGAGGACTGAACCCAAGACACCTCAATGTAAATGGCCTGTTCACGAAGGAGGGGTCTCGCTAGCCGCAGCCATGGGAGAACCAGGTTACACTTGTTTACTGCCCAGCAGAGATGTGGGACATAATCTAAGTGAAAGAACTAACGAATGGCTCCTCTTGGAAACATTCATCAAAAAAGAGAGAAGCCAACCCAAGAGGCAACATAAGGTACAAACTCAATTTCAAAAACACTGCACTGCTCCCACCCTCCTCAGGCAAAAAGCCACTGGGCAGACCAGAGTGGGACAAGAGCTGCTTGGCAAAGTCTGGAGATGGAGGAGGAGAGGGTGGGGTGCCCGCCTGAGGTTCAGGACCCACTCCAGGAGGGCATCGGCGTTATGAAGGAAAGCACAGGGGCTGAGGGAAAGAAGTCAGTCAGTGCATATCAGAGAAACTGGAAAGGGAAAAAATCTGAGTGAGCCCTGGACAGGAATCAGATGTATCTGTGGAACTCATGGTTTTACACATATGTACACGTGTGCACCTATGTAAGCAGATAGGTGTATGTCTACCTGTAAGTTTTCTGTTTATGAGGTTATGCTATGATTTGTGAACACAGATGCACTCAGTTATCTCAGTTAGATAACACCAAATATTCAAACAGCCTTTTCACTTTCTGTAGAGAGATAATGCAACAGTCATATCAGCAAGATGTCTGAGTATGGTAGTTATCTTTCTCCCTGGAAACCCTTAAATGCAGCTCCGATTTAAAACACTAACCTCATGGGGACTGGTTAATGTGAATGAGCCCTTGAAGAGAGACTTCTTTCCTGTACTGACAAAATCGAATTGCTGAGTCCACAGGATGGAAGGCTGGGATTTAGATCTTGGAAAATTTCCCAAACGCTATTCTCTGAGGACTACTGTCAGAGAACTGGTTCTCCAACAATGGAGCCCCCATTCCTTTACAAATGCCAACAATATTTTTTAATATATAAAATGTGATCACCCGTCTCCGAAAATGGCCAGTGGTAGATCTAGGGTCTTGGGAACCGTATGAATAGCTCTGAACTCCAGTTGAGAAATCAAATGGACTCATTTCCTCGCTCAAGCTGCTGTCTGCCAAATATGACAAGGAAGATATATAATGAGGGCCACCTAAGATATAAAGAACAAAATACATTTATTCAAATTAGTAAAAAATGTATCTCTTTAAGCTCAAATGATATTAATAAAATTAAAGACTGTGTTAGCTAAGGCTTTTATCAATCCTGGGATTCTCAACTGATAATCCAGATTAACAAAGCAAAAAGAAAATGGGGAAAAGACACCTCCTTCTGCTTTTGTCATTACTAAGCAGTTATTCTATACTGTCATGGCCAAAGAAATTAAGTTAGACCACATACAATTTTTGGATATGATGTTAACAGAATTTCTTTGCATTTAAAATTTTGATGGGGCACATTTTACATATAAAGTCTCACATAAATGTGGGAAAAGATACTACTATAAAACAACCAATCCACATATGTAAGGAATTTACAAAACTGGTCCAAATTTTATCCTCAAGTCAGGGGGAAAAAAGGTATGAAGAAAAATCAAGCAAAAAAACTGAAACGAGGAGAATGTGGAGTAAGCAACAGGTAATTTTTTTATGAGGAAGTCAGGAGAACTTCCTTCAAAGGCTGGCATTAAACAAAATGCTGATATCTGGGACCAAGATTATTCTAGGCTGAGTTAACATCATGTGCAAATGCCCTGGGGCCTATAGATGCAAAATGAGCCTGGTGCCTATAGGGACAGGCAGGGGAGGAGCAGTGCTACTGGAGCAAAGTGAGCAGGAGAGTAGCAGGAGGGCAGCAGGTGGGTCAGGGCGTTGGGCAGCTCTGTCCTCAGGGAGTGGGAGCTGACAAAGGTTTGGAGCAGAGGAGTGGCAGGATGAGACTTGTATTTTAACACTGATTTCTGAATGTATTTAAACAATCTACAGACATAGACCATATGCAAACAAATAACTATCAACCAATCTTGCACTCTTAAGAAAAGCATACCACCTCTTAGCCCTCTTTGGCCAGGCTGAGATCTTTCTACATACTTAAAAGCTTAGCTAACTGAATTTCTTTCAAAATAAAACTACTTGCCACTTAAAACCTTTTCAAACTCTATTTCAACATTTCGGCATACTTAAAACATCTTTTATTCACAAAACAAATACCAACTCTCAGAATCTTACTTGTCACTTGAAAACAACCTACCTGAACCCCCATCTCCTGCTTCCCTGGCTTCTGTCCTAATTTCAATGTATTTTTTCCTTCTTTCCATAGGAACCTATCAGACAAAACAAATACACATTCAAAACTTTTTAAAATCCTGATCACGATTTTCTATTCGAGGAGCAACTGCCTCAGTGGGCTTCTGTGAGAATCTGTGAGAAACGCACTCCTTAAGGGCACTTGCCTGTATTTCTTTGTGGATTATTAATGTTTTTAAATTTGATAAAAGTCTTGTTTAAAAATTAATTTTTTGAGGCACCTGGGTGGCTCTGACTCATATTTAGCTGAGGTCATGATCTTGTACTTCCTGAGATCAAGCCCCAAGTCGGGCTCTGAGCTGATGGTGCACAGCCTGCTTGGGATTCTCTCTGTCTCTCTCTCTCTCTCTCTCAAAATGAATAAACATTAAAAAATAAGTAAAACTTTTTTTTTGACAAATTGCCTGGGACCCAGGGCAGTCAAAGGCCCAGATTACTAATAGTCTGTACTTTCCCTGTGAGCTCAGTTTACTCAACCATATGGTGATGGTTTATCATAGCACTTCACAGTGCTGTTGCAAAGTTTAGAAGTAACATATAGCAAGTGTCTGAACACTTAATAAACCAGTGCTATTATTGTTTTGATTTTTAGTTCTTTGAACAGTGTTACACCTTGAAAGAAGTTCCCAGTCTTGTTCCAAAAGGGCACAAGGCAGGAAGCAGCCATTTACAGGAACTCATGACCCACTTAGACATGACTGAGGTCAGCAGCTAGGCAGGTGAACACGAATGATAGTACCTAACCCAGATCACGGTTTACGAGCTCTGGTGCTCTGCCCAATTCCTGTTTCCAATGGGCTGTGAAAAGCTGCAGCGAGAATCTCCTACCAATTGTTGAGGCTGGCATGTCAAACTCAGCTTGGCTAAAATCAAGCTGGTCACGTTTGCCTCAGCAAGTTTTCCGATTATCCATATGACTTCAGCTCATAACACTCCCATTATCCTGCCAAATCACCCAAGCAGGGCCACAGCATTTCAATTCTGTGTCTGGATGGATCTTGATTTCACTGCACAGATACATTTACTCAGCAAAAACTTCTGGGATACACCCTCACAGCTCCTTTTATTGCCATTTTCTATCTTTTACTAGTTAAGAGAGCAAAAACTCGAGTTATGATCATGTTTCTATAGTTGCCTGAGAGGCCAAACTACATTAAACTACCAGATTTTATAGTTCAAAGCAGACTTGAATACTGGGAATTTAATATGTTCAGCATAACATATGTTTTATTTTCCTATAGGCACTTGGTAAATTTTTTAAACTTAGGAACATCACTGAAAAATTTCACCCACCTCAACTTCTACAGGAAATGTGTAGCAGCGTTTCTGGTCAATCAGATTTTCAAAAATAAGCAAGTTCTGTAAATCGAAAAAGTCATAATAAAAATATCTGAATAGTGGAGACTGTTATTGCTGATGCTACTACAGAATTAATGCTACTTAGTAATTCATGGGAAATATTTCGGCTTTAAAATATATATATATATGCAGAACTAAAGGAACTACACCTTTAATATTGTAACAAGGTACAAGTTATGATATAATTTTAACTTATATAATCTAACTTGAAATCCTGTAACGTCAACAACAATGAAAATTTCAGGAGAAGCCTACCTTTTCAGGTTTCTCACTAAACAGAAAACCTTGGTAAAATTTTAGTTCGGTGAAGACACAGCAGATAACAGAAATGGCACAGTTGTATGCAGCACAATGGTAAAGTCTCCTCCTCTCCAGCAACTGACTCTCACCCGCCATGTTCTCCGTAAAGGCATCATAGCACAATCTGCGGGGTGGATCCAGGTTAGAAATAGATCCACAAAGCAGGGAAATCATCGTTCAAGCCCAACAATGCCAGACAACAGGATCTCACTTCAGTTTAGTCTTCTCAGAGTGTCAGGTGTGAGCCAAAAAGAAAAGACCAGCAGGTCACCCTACCCTACACACCTCGAGGCCATGGCACCATCTGGAGATTTTCCACACTGTGGTAAGCATAGCAACAGCAGCAAGCACAGTAAGTTAAGAGATGGAAACAAGGAGGATGGATGGTAACCCAGGCAAAGGAGACAACAAAGGTTTTTTTTTGACTTTTAGGCTATTGATTTTTTATTTTTTTTATTTTTATTTTTTTACAAATAGTTTATTGTCAAATTAGTTTCCACATAACACCCAGTGCTCATCCCCACAAGTGTCCTCCTCCATGCCCATCCCTCCTCCCCACCACATCCATCAGTCCTCAGTTTTTGTCAGCATTCAAGAGTCTCTCATGGTTTGCCTCTCTCCCTTTCCCCCACCATTTCCGCCCTTCTTCTCCCCCTTGGTCCTCTGTTAAGTTCCTCCTAATCCTCCTATATGTGCACACATATGATATTTGTCCTTCACTGCCTGACTTATTTCGCTCAGCATAACACCCTCAAGGTCCATCCATGTTGCTACACATGGCCAGATTTCATTGTTTCTCATTGCCATGTAGTATTCCATGGTATAGATAAACCACATCTTCTTGATCCATTCATCTGTTGATGGACACTTAGGCTCTTTCCATGTTTTAGCTATTGTGGAGAGTGCTGCTATGAACATTGGGGTACATGTGCTCCTATGCATCAGCATTTCTGCATCCCTTGGGTAAATTCCTAGCAGTGCTATTGCTGGGTCATAGGGGAGTTCTATTGTTAGTTTCCTTAGGAACCTCCACACTGTTTTCCAGAGGGGCTGTACCAGTTTACATTCCCACCAACAGTGTAGGAGGGTGCCCGTTTCTCCACATCCTCGCCAGCATCTAGAGTTCTCTGATTGGCTCATTTTAGCTACTCTGACTGGCGTCAGGTGGTATCTCAGTGTGGTTTTGATTTGTATTTCCCTGATGAGGAGCGATGCTGAGCATCGTTTCATGTGTCTGTTGGCCATCTGGATGTCCTCTTTGGAGAAGTGTCTGTTCATATCTTCTGCCCATTTCTTCACTGAGTTGTTTGTTTTTCAGGCGTGTAGTTTGGTGAGTTCCTTGTAGATTCTGGGTATCAACCCTTTATCTGATATGTCATTTGCAACTATCTTTTCCCATTCCGTTGGTTGCCTATTAATTTTCTGGGTTGTTTCCTTGGCTGTGCAGAAGCTTTTAATCTTGAGGAGGTCCCAACAGTTTATTTTTGCTCTTGATTCCCTTGCTTTTGGGGATGTGTCAAGTAAGAAGTTGCTGCGGTGGAGGTCAAGGAGGTTGTTTCCTGCTTTCTCCTCTAGGGTGTTGATAGTTTCCTGTCTCACGTTCAGGTCCTTTATCCATTTTGAGTTTATTTTTGTGCATGGTGTGAGAAAATGATCTAGTTTCATTCTTCTGCATGTTGCTGTCCAGTTCTCTCAACACCATCTGTTAAAAAGGCTGTCTTTTTTCCATCGGATATTCTTTCCTGCTTTGTCGAAGATTAGTTGGCTGTATACTTTTGGGTCCACTTCTGAGTTCTCAATTCTGTCCCATTGGTCTATGTGTCTGTTTTTGTGCCAATACCATACTGTCTTGATGATGACAGCTTTGTAGTAGAGGCTAAAGTCTGGGATGGTGATCCCTCCCGTTTTGGTTTTATTTTTCAGGATTACTTTGGCTATTCGGGGTCTTTTGTGGTTCCATACAAATTTTTGGATAGTTTGTTCTAGTTTTGAGAAGTATGCTGGTGCAATTTTGATTGGAATTGCATTGAATGTGTAGAGTGCTTTAGGTAGTAATGACATCTTAACTATATTTATTCTTCCTATCCATGAGCATGGAATGTTTTTCCATTTCTTTGTGTCTTCAATTTCCTTCATAAGTTTTCTATAGTTTTCATCATACAGATCTCTTGTATCCTTGGTTAGGTTTATTCCGAGGTATTTTATGGTTTTTTGTGCAATTGTGAATGGGATCAGTTTCTTGATTTCTCTTTCTGTTGCTTCATTGTTGGTGTATAAAAATGCAACCGATTTCTGTACGTTGATTTTGTACCCTGCAACTTGGCTGAATTCTTGGATCAGTTCCAGTAGGCTTCTGGTGGAGTCTGTCGGGTTGTCTATGTAGAGTATCATGTCATCTGCGAAAAGTGAACGTTTGACTTCCTCTTTGCCAATTCTGATGCCTTTGATTTCCTTTTGGTGTCTGATGGCTGATGCTAGGACTTCCAGCACTATGTTAAACAACAGTGGTGAGAGTGGGCATCCCTGTCGTGTTCCTGATCTCAGGGGGAACGCTCTGAGTTTTTCCCCGTTGAGGAGGATGTTAGCTGAAGGCTTCTCATAGATGGCTTTGATGATGTTTAAGTAGGTTCCTTCTATCCCAACTTTCTCGAGAGTCTTTATTAAGAAGGGATGCTGTATTTTGTCAAATGCTTTTTCTGCATCTATTGACAGGATCATATGGTTTTTATCTTTTCTTTTATTGATATGATGTATCACATTGATTGATTTGCGAATGTTGAACCAGCCCTGTAACCCAGGAATGAATCCCACTTGATCTTGGTGGATGATTCTTTTGATATGCTGCTGGATTCGATTTGCAAGGATCTTGTTGAGAATTTTTGCATCCGTATTCATCAAGGATATTGGCCTGTAGTTCTCTGTTTTTGCTGGATCTCTGTCTGGCTTGGGAATCAGAGTGATGCTGGCTTCATAAAATGAGTTTGGGAGTTTCCCTTCGATTTCTATTTTTTGGAATAGCTTGAGAAGAATTGGGATTAATTCTGTTTTAAATGACTGGTAGAATTCCCCAGGGAAGCCATCAGGTCCAGGGCTCTTATTTGTTGGGAGATTTTTGATCACTGATTCCATTTCTTCACTCCTTATGGGTCTGTTCAGGTTTTCTATTTCTTCCCGTGTGAATTTTGGTAGTGAGTGTGTGTTTAGGAATTTGTCCATTTCTTCTAAGTTGTCCAATTTGTTGGCATATAATTTTTCATACTATTCCCTGATAATTGCTTGTATTTCTGAGGGGTTGGTTGTAATAAGTCCATTTTCATTCATCATTTTGTCTATTTGGGTGCTCTCTCTTTTCTTTTGGATAAGTCTGGCTAGAGGTTTGTCAATTTTGTTTCCTTTTTCAAAAAACCAACTCTTGGTTTCATTGATCTGTTCAATTGTTTCTTGGTCTCTATGTTGTTTATTTCTGCTCTAATTTTTACTATTTCTCTTCTTCTACTGGGTTTAGGGCATTCTTGTTGCTCTGCCTCTAGTTCCTTTAGGTGAGCTGTTAGATTTTGGACTTGCGCTTTTTCTAATCTCTTGAAATAGGCCTGGAGAGCAATGTACTTTCCTCTTAGGACTGCCTTTGCCGCATCCCATAGATTTTGAATTGTTGTGTTTTCATTTTCATTTGTTTCCATATATTTTTTAATTTCCTCTCTAATTGCCTGATTGGCCCATTCATTCTTTAGAAGGGTGTTCTTTAACCTCCATGTTTTTGGAAGTTTTCCAGACTTCTTCCTGTAATTGATTTCAAGTTTCAAAGCATTGTGATCTGACAGTGTGCATGGTAGGATCTCTATTCTTTTATATTTATTGAGGGCTGCTTTATGTCCTAGTATGTGATCTATCTTGGAGAATGTGCCATGCGCACTTGAGAAGAAAGTAAATTTCCTGGCCTCAGAATGTAAAGTTCTAAACATATCCGTCAGGTCCGTCTGGTCCAATGTGTCTTTCAAGTCCATTATTTCTTTAGTGATTTTCTGTCTGGTTGACCTATCCATTGCTGTAAGTGGAGTATTAAAGTCCCCTGCTATTAGCACATTCTTATCTATAAGCTTGTTTCTGTTTGTGATTAATTGTTTTAGATATTTAGGTGCTCCCATATTCGGTGCGTAGACATTTATGATTGTTAGTTCTTCCTGATGGATGGACCCTGTATTTATTATGTAGTGCCCTTCTTCATCTCTTGTGATTGTCTTTAATTTAAAGTCCAGTTTGTCTGATATAAGTATCGCTACTCCGGCTTTCTTTTGATTTCCTGTAGCATGATATATATTTCTCCATCCCCTTACTTTTAATCTGAAGGTATCTTCCCATCTAAAATGAGTTTCTTGTAGACAGCATATAGATGGATTTTGTTTTTTAATCCATTCTGCTACCCTATGTCTTTTGATTGGAGCATTCAGCCCATTTACATTCAGTGTTATTATTGAAATAGGTGGGTTTAGAGTTTGTATCTTTTGTAGGGTTCATGTTTGTGGTGGTGTCTCTGGAATCTTTGTTCCTTGCAACCTTTCCTTCAGAGCATCCCCCTCAGGATTTCTTGTAGGGCTGGCTTCGTGGTGACAAATTCTTTCAATTTCTGTTTATTTGGAAAGGTTTTTATCTCTCCTTCTATTTGAATGACAGGCTTGCTGGATAGAGGATTCTTGGCTGCATATTTTTACTGTTCATCACATTGAAGATCTCCTGCCATTCCTTTCTGGCCTGCCACGTTTCAGTAGATAGGTCTGTCACCACTCTGATAGGTTTCCCTTTGTATGTGAGGGCCCTTTTCTCCCTAGCTGCTTTCAAAGTTCTCTCTTTGTCTTTGTACTTTGCCATTTTGACGACGATATGTCGTGCAGAAGATCGATTCAAGTTACGTCTGAGGGAAGTCCTCTGAGCCTCTTGTATTTCCACATTGACTTCCTTCCCCACGTCGGGGAAGTTCTCTGCTATAATTTGTTCCAGGACTCCTTCAGCACCTTTCCCCCTCTCTTCCTCTTCTGGGATTCCTATGAGACGGATACTGTTGCGTTTGACTGTATCGCTGAGCTCTCGAATTCTTCTTTCCTGTTCCTGGATCAGTTTGTCTCTTTTTTTGGTCAGCTTCTTGGTTTTCTATAATGGTGTCTTCTAAATCACTTATTCTCCTTTCTGCCTCTTCAATCCGTGCATTGGAGGCCTCTAATTTATTATGTATCTCATTTATCGCATTTTTTAATTCTTCATGCCTATTTTTATTTTCCATTCTGCCTGTAGCCATAGTTTCTTTGATGTCCCCTATGTTTTTTTCAAGCCCTGCTATTAATTTTACCATTATTATTCTAAAATCTTGTTCAGGTATGCTGCTGATATCTGTTTTGAGCAGTTCATTAGCTGTCATTTCTTCTTGGAGTTTCTTTGGAGGAGAGCTCTTTCGTTTCGTCATTTTAGTTAGCTTTCCGGCTCTTGTTGGTTTTAAAGACCTGGTATGCTCTCTGTTTCCATGAGCGCTGCTATATCCAAGAAGACTCTTTGACTTTCCAGGGCCTATCCTTTCAGAGATTGTTTTTTGAATGGTATCCCTCGGTCTCTCTTGTTGGGACTTTAGTTATTTTATTTTCCTATTCGTAGTGATATTTGGGACTCTTCACCTTGTATACTCTAGCTAGAGCCAACAAAGGTTTTAATCGAAATTACCTGAACTGAATTTTGATTTCTAAGTTATGTGAGGATTATGAGCAGAGAGCAGTGTCACTTATAGTAAGGCATAAGCCACAGTGTGTGTTTGGAAGATGAGGTGGGAATCGGCAGTGCCTGGCAGTGAGCCAAAGGCGGAGGATGTGTTCGTGAAAGAGCTCGCCTGCCAGGCTAAGGAGCCTGGGCTGTGTTCTGCACAATGGGATCCCCAGATAATGCCTGGGGGGCCAACTACTTTTGAAAACAATTTTGCTGAGGCCCGTGGGTGACTCAGTCAGTTAAGTGTCTGACTTCAGCTCGGGTCCATGATCTCATGGTCCATGAGTTCTAGCCCCATGTCGGGCTCTGTGCTGACAGCTCAGAGCCTGGAGCCTGCTTGGGAGTCTGTCTCCCTCTCTCTCTGCCCCTCCCCTCCTCTACCGACTCACAAACTCTCTCTCAAAAATAAACATTAGGAAAAAAAATTTTTTTTTAAAACAGTTTTGTCAGAACACGGTCACGCCCATTCATTTATGTATAGTTTACGACTGGTCTGCCAGTACACTGGAGTAGTTGCAAAAGACCATACAGCCTGCAAACCTGAAAACAGTTACTGTTGGGTGGGACCTCTACAGAAAAAGTTTGCTGGCCTCTGCTACTGAAGATGAGGTTCTTCTGAATTGTTTCAGGCAGGAGGATGGAAGAATCAGGTTCATACTGCATACGTCTTATCATACCAGCAGCAGTACAAAGTGGGCAGACAAGCCCAGGAGTGGGGAGAGTAACTAAGAAGGAGACCGCCCTGCAGCAGTTCCCTGAAGAGCACCAGACGCTACAGCACTAGAGGAAGGAAGGAGGACCAGAAAAGGCACCGGTCTGGAGAGTGATGAGGAGATACACCCACCAGATCTGATGACTGATGGGGTGTGCACGCAGGCTGCAGAGGTGAAGATGAAGGAAAATAAAACAGGACTCCCAAGTCTCTTGTTGGTGCAAATGGATGGATGGAGGGGACATCATTGCCCGAGGAGGTAAGAGAAGAATTAGGGTAAGAGGAAAGTAAGGATCACCTTGCTTGGGAAATGCAAAATGAGACACAGCAATGTCTGTGTCAATATTTACTAAGAGGGAACTTCATTAGAAGGTCAGTTTTAGAGGAAATGTATGTGATTACTTTGTATTTGACAGAATACCTGCTTAAACATATAATCATTCCTTTAATAGCGTTCCTTTAATGGAAGTCAGAAATAAAACACATAAATCCTTTCATACTGTAAATCATACCACTAAAAATATATCAACCTATTAAGGGAGGAAAATGGTAGGAAAAAAACAGCCAAAGAAATGACGTTTTATTCCTTATAGAAGATGGGTATAGGAAAAAACACATTACCCATAACCTGCTAAATTAAAGTCCATCTAAGTAGTTTGTACATAAGGAAAAAAAAACAATAAAACTATAAAAACTCATATTTAAATAAACTTAAACATTATTCACATTATATACATGCATAAAATATATGCATCAAAAATACTAACGAATCAAATATAACCCCAAATTAACTACATCTTACTTAATAAGTGTCTTTGTAAGTTCACTTCCTTCTGTAACACACGAGCCATGGAACACTTGATTAACTTTAGACTCCTTCGAGTGAACATCATCTTTTGGAAGACGAGAATACATCACATCTAGAATCTTGTAACAGCCCATCTTCTTGGTGATTTGAGTATCAAAGGCAGATTCATTTAGCTAAGGAGAAGTAACAAGTTAATTACCTTTGGTCTTATCAAACAAGAAAAATAGTTTTTGAATATATCAAATGCCCAATTAAATATCCTTAATACTCAGTGCTCTTGACATCGAAAATAATTTTAACAAAGATGATGAATCACTTCAGTAGGAGCTGCCAAGGGTCAGAAACATGGGTGTAAGTATGGATGTGTTGTATTGAGTGTGGCAAGAAATATAATGCCCAAAGGGTGTACTTAGAGCAGCAATATAGGACTTTTGCACAAAATCTTATCAAAGTCATAACAATAACAGGTGAAACTTCAATGTATTAGAAAACAAAATTTTCAACAATTTATGGTATTTCCTAAAGATACCCAAGTCCTAATTCCCAGAACCTATGAATGAGTTCTCCAAAGGCAAAGAAAAGGACTTTGCAAATGTGATTAAGTCAGGGATCTTGAGGTTGGTCAACAATTCTGGACTGGTCATGTGGGTGAAATCACACATAACCTTCTAAGAGGACAGCGAAAGGGAGGAGACAAAAAGGAAAAGGCAACATGACGACAGAATTGGAGGTCAGAGTGATGCAGCCAAGTACTAAGGAATGCCAGCAGCCACCAAAAGCCAGAGGAGACAAGAAGGGGACACTCAGAGTCACTGGGGCAAGCGTGGCCGTGGCAGCACCATAAATTTAGCTCAATGAAACTAATTTTGGACTTCTGGCCTCCAACACTGAGAGAATAAATTTCTGTTGTTCTAAGTCACCAAGCTTATGGTAATTTATTACTTGAAGGTTCAGGAAATAACACACATTTTGGCATCAAGTGTTGAATCTATTGTTAACAAATGCCAAAAATATGAAAGTAAATTTGGAATTGAATGATGGGTAGAGGCTAAAAGAAATTTGCCATGCATGACAGAAAAAGCCTAAACTTCCTGCAGAGACTGTTGGTAGAAATACCAACACTGAAGGCATTACTGGTGAGGGCTCAGAAGGAAGTGAAAAAGCATGCTAGAAAAAGCCAAATTGTCTTAGAAAACACCTCAATCATCATAAACACATTTTTGGTACAAATATGAACATTAAAGTAGCTGCCAGTGAGGTCTCAGAAGGAAATAAGGAACATATTTTTTTGACACTGAAGGAAAGGGGATCCTTACACAGCAGCAGAAAACTTAGCTGAATAGTGTTCTACAGTTACACACACACAACTTACAAGCCATGCACTTGAATATTGAACTAAGAAATCTCCAAGCAAAATTTTTGAAAGTGCTACTCGCTTTCTTCTTTGCTGCTTAAAATAAAATGTGAGGGGCAAGAGATAAATTGAGTTACGAACTGCTGGGCAAAAAGAACAAAAACTTGATGATTTGAGAAATTCTCAGCTTATCCAGACTGTAAAAGATGCTAACATTAGGAAATTCACCGTTAGAAAAGTGGCTCCAGGGACAACGAGGGTATGACTAGACAATCTTGGGCTGGTGCTGAAAGAAGTAAACACGGGACTCAGGGATGCCCTCAACCATTTCATCAGAAACAGGAACACGGATGGAATTATCCAGCAAAGATCAGTGGAGGACTCTCCTGTTTAACGGAGTAAACCTCTAAGACATACAGAGTAGAGCTACAGAGTTTTTGAGAACGTTACGCCAGAAAAACCACCACCAGCTTGTACTGAAAGGGACAGAGACAAAATGAAATGGAAAGAGGCTGTTGTAACCCCTGAATTCTACAGGCAAGAAAAACAAATATTTTGTTTTGTAGTTTCACAAGTTCACAAATGAAAGAGTTTTGTCCCCTTGTGGGGATCAGCACTGGGTGTTATGTGGAAACTAATATGATAATAAACTATTTGTAAAAAAAAAAAAAAAAAGAGTTTTGTCCCCTGATGGATCATACCCAGAATCTCACTGATACATGATTCATATGGTTTGAATGATGAAAGTTAGAGGACTCTGAGCTGATAATATTCAGAGGCCAATTCTGGACTTAAAACTTGATGCTATAATGCGTTCAGACTTTGGGGGATGTTGGGATGGGATAAATGTATTTTGCAAGAGGGAACATTTGATGCAGGTGGACGGTATTTGGCTGAATAATATCCGCATACAAACACCCATGTTTTAATCACTGGAATGTTACCTCACATGACAAAAAAGGACTATACAGATGAAATCAAGTAAGGAATCCTGAGATGGGGAGATTATCCAAGTGGGCCCTCAATACAATCACAGATTTCTAAGAGGGAGGCAGAGAGAGATGAGACAAAAGAGGAGGAGGCAGTGTGACCACAGAGGCAGAGAGAGGAGTGATGTGGCCACAAGGCTCGGAATGCTGGCAGCCTCCAGAAGCTAGAAGAGGCAAAGAACAGATTTTCCCCCGGGGCCTCCAGGGCCTTTCAACACCTGATTTCAGCCTAAGGAAGCTGATTTCCGGCCTGCAGAACTATGAGAGAGTAAGTTTCTGTTGCTCTAAGCCATGTTGGTGGTAATTTGTTACAGCATAAGGGAGATCCCCTGTAACTATAAGTTGTTACCAAACTGTTGAGGGAATGCTCCTTGAGCAACAGAGATCTTCTGACTGAACACACTGCAGTTTTTTTAAGAACACTGGCCAAGGAGATTTATCAATTCTTATTAATAGTCAATTTAAAGGGCACCTGGGTTGTCAGTTGGTTAAGTGTCCAACTTCAGCTCAGGTCATGATCTCATAGTTCATGAGTTCGAGCCCTGTGTAGGGCTCTGTGCTGACAGCTCAGAGCCCGGAGCTGCTTTGGCTTCTATGTCTCCTTCTCTTTCTTTCCTTCCCCTGCTCATATTCTGTCTTAACTCTCTCTCAAAATTAATTAATGAAACATAAAAGAAATTTAGTAGTACATTTAATTTTATAGTACAAATATACAATACCTTTGTAAATCTAGACTTCAACACATCAACGGCATCCACCACAATTTTGCTAAAGAATTCTCTCAAAGCATTCAGGCTACAGTGCCGCAACAGAGTGAGAAGAGAGCGATCTATAAATGCTTGGCGAGTGACATTTGAAAGTAGGTCATCCCTCTTGAACATTCTGTACACACTTTCCAAAAGGGCTAACTGTGTGACACATGAACTCCTAAGAAAAACAGAAAATTATATGAACATCCCTGTTTTGAAAAAATATTTTGAGTGCCTACCCATATAACAAGCAAAATAAATACATTAATGAGTATAAATTGAAAAAATAACTTTAAAGATTATATATATAAACCACGAAAAACAAGAAGCATTTGTACATACACTATATTATTATACTCATCCCCAGAAATCTTCATGCCAAATTAAGGCATTAAGAAGAGTTTCCATTTACTTTCAAATCTGATCGTGCTTAGAAAACATCTGGAAAGCTGTGGGAGAGTACAGGCCTAAAGATGATCACAATTCCAGAATTTGAAACTCCTGAATTATAATTTAAAAACTCTAGTCTCTTCCTAGTGACAAACTGCCATTCCTATTTCCTACACAGAGGTACATTCATCTGGCCCTTTATGTTCTCATCTGGAATAAAAGATACTTGAATGAACATCTAGAAGATTTCGCCTATAAATCTAAAAACTAAGAATACAGAATTAGTTTCCTCACCTATAAAAATATGAGGTTAGAACTAAATGATCATTAAAATCCTTTTCCAGTTCTAAAAGGCTGATACTCAGAAGTTAAATACAAACCAGGGCAAAAATATTAGATGAAGGTAATTCAGTCACAAAACTCTAAGGCTGCAGGACACTCCTAAATGCTACATGGGCTTCTGTAATATTTATGTGGGCACTGTCTTAGATTTAAACTCTGAAGAGCTTCCTGATAGCACAATTGAGGTGCAGAGCCCTAAAACTCTTCTATAGAAAGTTAAAAGGAAGAGGAGGAAGAAAGGAAAAGGAAAAAGAGCAAAAATCTGATAACAAAAAATGGGCCAGCAGAGAGTTGACTGAAAATTAATGCAAATGAGCTCTAAATACATGAATATATGCTCTACTCACTCATAATAAGAGAAACAAATTAAAACAACACTGAGAGGTCCCCTCACCTATATAATTGGGAAAACACCCAAATGGTTGACAATATACTCTACTGGCAAGCCTGTGATGAGGCCAATTCTCACACACTGCCCAGGGAATGCAAACCATTACATCCTCCAAATAAGCGATGTGGTGGAAGCTAGTATCATCACAAACGTATTTACCTTTTGAATTACGTGTAGGAACCCACTGTGAACACATATTGGCAAAATGCAAAATGACATACACACATGGCTATTCACTGTGATATTATTTTTAATAGCAAAAGATTGAGCCCAAAAGTCTATCAGTACAAGCTCCTTCAAACTACGATGCCATAATAAATAATTATGAAGTTATTTAAATAAAAAAGGATTAAAGAAGATGTCTGGGTATCAACACATACTGATCTGGAGGACACAGGAGATGGGACAAAAAGGAGGTGAAGGGGAACAAGAGAGGGGACAGAGACAGAAGTGAGACTCTTGAATACAGCTCATTACACAGCTGACTTTCAAATCATGTAAACGTGTAACATGTTCAAAAAGAAAATTAAATCAAAAGAAAAAGATAAACACTTTCTAAAGTCTGATAATTAAAGTAAGCACACCTAACCAATTGGTGTAATAGCAACATATTGAAGAAAACTTTACCGAGTGATTTTGGAACACAAACTTTGTGTATCTTCAGGAAGTAAATTATAATTAAAATGAAAATTTTAAACTGAACACACACACACACACAAATCTGGCTGGAATTTTGATATGGGTTTCATTAAATTTATGTATCAACTTAACAAAATATTCAAATTCATGAACATGGAATATCTCTCCATTGATTTAAATCTTTAATCTTTTTATTCCCTTCAGCAATGGACTATAATTTTTAGTGCATAGGTCTTGTATTTCTTTTGTTAAATATATTACTAAATTGATTACTTTGCTCTTTATGATGCTATCAACAATGCAATTATATTCCTAGTTATAGTTTTGAAATGTCTTCTGCTCATATACAGAAAAACAACTGATTTTTTGGACATTGATCCTATATATTACAAACTTCCTACACTTACTTATTAGTTCTAAAAGCTTTCTATAGATCTTGAGGATTTTCTCCCTCCTGCCATCTGTGAATATGGGCAGTTTTGCTTCTTTCTTTCCAATCTAGCTGCCTTTTGTTTCTTTAGCTCGCCTCACTGCATTGGCTATAAACTCCAGTACCATGTTGAATTCAAAGGGCAGATGTCCTTGCCTTGTTCTCAGACTGAGGGGGAAACAGTCTTTTACTATAAAATATTCTGTTGGCTGTTGGTTTTTCATAGATGACCTTCTGTCCTCTTTATCATGAATGGATGTTAGGCTTTGTCAAAAATTTATCTTCATCTAGGAGGGGAAATGGCAAGATGGCAGAGAAGTAGGGACCTCCAGGCATTTCGCTTGCACCCATCTCTCAGAGAAGGCCTAAAGTCATAGGACACTGAGACATGGAGTCTGGGAAGAGAAAGAGACAGAATACACTGGTAAAGAACCCTTATAAGTGCGGCTACCTCAAGAAACAAGCCAAAGAACACATGGTGGAGAGTCCCAAATACCGCTATGAGTAGTGAAACAAAATAACCAAACGCTCAACAAGAGAAACCAATAGACACCATTCAAAGAACACGTCCTGAATAGACAGGCCCTGAACAGTCAAAGGGCCCTCCTTAATACAGCAGAACTCACAGGGGCAGAGTGTACAACAAGCTTTTAAAATTAACAAGATATATGGGGCGCCTGGGTGGCTTAGTCGGTTAAGCGTCCGACTTTCGCTTAGGTCATGATCTCGCGGTTCGTGGGTTCGAGCCCCGCGTCGGGCTCTGTGCTGACTGCCAGCTCAGAGCCTGGAGCCTGTTTCAGTCTGTGACTCCCTCTCTCTCTGACCCTCCCCTGCTCACGCTGTCTCTCTCTCTCTTCTCTCTCTCTCTCTCTCCTAGAAATAAATAAAACATTAAAATAAATAAAAATTTAAAAAAATGAAATTAAGATATAGAAAGCTAACCAAAATGACGAAACAGAAGAACTCTTGACGAAGAAATTCCAGGAAGAAATGACAGCTAAAGAACTGCTCAAAACAGATATAAGCAAAATAACTGAAGAATTTAGAACAATAATCATAAAATTAATCGCGGGGCTTGAAAAAAGCATAGAGGACATCAAAGAAACTATGGCTACAAACAACACGGAGAACAAAAATAGGCATGATGAATTAAAAAATGCAATAAATGGGGCGCCTGGGTGGCTTAGTCGGTTAAGCGGCCGACTTTCGCTTAGGTCATGATCTCGCGGTTTGTGGGTTCGAGGCCCGCGTCGGGCTCTGTGCTGACTGCCAGCTCAGAGCCTGGAGCCTGTTTCAGTCTGTGAATCCCTCTCTCTCTGACCCAACCCTGCTCACGCTGTCTCTCTCTCTCTCCCCTAGAAATAAATAAAACATTTAAAAATAAAATTAAAAAAAAAAACAACCAGACACATAGACCAATGGAATAGAATACAGAACTCAGATTTGGACCCAAAAGTGTATAGCCAACTAATCTTTGACAAAGCAGGAAACAGTAACCAATGGAAAAAAAACAGCCTCTTTAACAGATGGTGTTGGAGAACTGGAGAGCAACATGCAGAAGAATGAAACTAGATCATTTTCCCACACCATACACAGAAATAAACTCAAAATGGATAAAGGACCTGAATGTGAGACAGGAAACCATCAAAACCCTAGAGGAGAAAGCAGGAAACAACCTCCTTGACCTCCACCGCAGCAATTTCTTACTTGACACATCCCCAAAGGTAAGGGTATCGAGAGCAAAAATGAACTACTGGGACCTCCTCAAGATTAAAAGATTCTGCACGGCAAAGGAAACAATCCATAAAACTAATAGACAGCTGACAGAATGGGAAAAGATAGTTGCAAATGACAAATCAGATAAAGGGTTATAATCCAGAATCTATAAGGAACTCACCAAACTCCACACCCAAAAAACAAACAATCCAGTGAAAAAATGGGCAGAAGACATGAACAGACACGTCTCCAAAGAGGACATCCAGATGGCCAACAGACACATGAAACGATGCTGAGCATCCCTCCTCATCAGAGAAATACAAATCAAAACCACACTGAGATACCACCTCACGCCAGTCAGAGTAGCTAAAATGAGCAAATCAGAGGACTCTAGAGGCTGGCGAGGATGTGGAGAAACGGGCACCCTCCTACACTGTTTGTGGGAATGTAAACTTGTGCAGTCCCTCTGGAAAACAGTGTGGAGCTTCCTCAAAAAATTAACAATAGAACTCACCTATGACCCAGCAATAGCACGGCTAGGAATTTACCCAAGGAATATAGGAATGCTGATGCTTAGGGGCACATGTACCCCAATGTTCATAGCAGGACTCTCAATAGTCAAAACATGGAAAGAGCCTAAGTGTCCATCAACGGACGAATGGATCAAGAAGATGTGGTTTATCTCTACCATGGAATACTACATGGCAATGAGAAAGAATGAAATCTGGCCACGTGTAGCAACAAGGATGGACCTTGAGGGTGTTATGCTGAACGAAATAAGTCAGGCAGAGAAGGACAAATACCATATGTTTGCATGTATACAAGGATTAGGGGGAACTTAACGGAGGACTGCGGGGGAGAAGAAGGGGGGAAATAGCGGTGGAGAGAGGCAAACCATGAGAGACTCTTGAATGCTGAGAACAAACAGGACTGATGGGTGTGGTGGGGGGGAGGGGGGAGATGGGCATGGAGGAGGGCACTTGTGGTGATGAGCTTTGGGTGTTATATGGAAACCAACTTGACATAAACTATTTGTAAAAAAAAAAACAAAAAACCTGTAAAAAAATTTTTGGGTCTATATTCATGAAGGATATTGGTCAATCAGTTTCTTGCAATGTTTCTGTCTGGCTTTGTTATCTGTGTGATACTAGCCTCATAGGGTAAGTTGAAAATGATTCCATTCTCCTCCATATTCTGAAGCATTTATTAAGTGTTGATATTATTTTTTCTTCAAACATTTGATGAAAATTCACCAGTGAAGCTATCTGGGTCTGGGATTTCTTTTGTGAGATTTTATTCTCTTCTTTTTCTGAGAAGATTTGAAATGAATAAATATATTTATTTACTTATCAAAGGTTATACTCAGATTTTCTATTTCTCCTTGAGTCACTTTTGGTAATTTGTGACTTCTTAGGAATCATATATTCTATGACTCCATTTATATGAAATGTCCAGAAAAAGCAAATTTATGATGACTGGAAGTAGATTAGTGATTGCCTGGGGCTGGGAATGGGAATGGGACTTAATATAGAATGTTATCAGGAGGATGAAATTATTCTATAGTGATGGCTGTCCCATTCAGTAAAGTTACTAAAAAATCATTGAATTCTATACTTAAAATAGGTGAATTTTATATGTAAAATATAACTCAGTAAGATAAAATAACATGGATGTTTACAAATCAATATAAATAATGCTGATTTAAAAAAAAAAAAAACGGGGCACCTGGGTGCTCCGTTGGTTAAGGGTCTGACTTTGGCTCAGGTCCTGATCTCATGAGTTTGAGCCCAGCCATCAGGCTCTGTGCTGACAGCTCAGAGCCTGGAGCCTGCTTGGGATGCTGTGTCACCCTCTCTCTCTGCTCCTCCCCCGTTCACACTATCTCTGTCTCTCAAAAATGAATAAACATTAAAAAAAAATTTTTTAAAACTTAGTAGCCACAATTAGAAGTCGTCATGGCATTAGGCCCTTACTTTAAAAATTAATAATAAAAAATTAATAATCACATTTGTTCCATTTTGTCCACTATAATTTCTTACAGTACTAAAACTGTATTTAGGTAGCCAAACAGTCCTAGTAATAAAGGCAAGTTCATTAAAATATAATTCTAGCTCTTAAATTAGGAAGGAATAAAAGGAGTTTTTAAGTGACTATTTGCAACTCCTGATAAAATAAATGATTTGGGGCAAGAATCATAAATGGATGCTAGGACATTAGGATGAGGCCAACACCAAACGTATGTGATTAATCTCAGCATCGTGAAAATCAAGACCATTAGACACTATGTGCCAAGTGCCATGAACATAAAATAGAGCACCTGCTATTAAGTAATCTTGCCAAAACCTGAACCTGAAGCTAACTAAGCTTTTAGACCTAACTTTCTCCTTAACAGAAACCGAGGCTAGAGGAACGAGTTAAATGAAAAGAACAGAAAAAAAAATCAGGGAAACTGAGGATATAACAAACTGTGTAGGCCAAGTGTCCACGTTTCTTTAATGACAACAAAAAACAAGGAGGTAAGGGCTGTTCTAGATGAAGACAGACTTAGAGACAACAGTGAAATGCTAGGTGAGAACTTCCTCTGGATCAGAATTAAGATAACCCAATAGTCTAGAGCATCAAAGACTGCCTGGGAAATGTGAACATGAAGGTACTGATCATTTTTCTCTGGTGACACTATATATCTATATATATACTTTTTTTCTCTGTACTATAGCAAC
Organism: Proteles cristata cristata; assembly: GCA_017311185.1. Lineage (NCBI taxonomy): Eukaryota > Metazoa > Chordata > Mammalia > Carnivora > Hyaenidae > Proteles > Proteles cristata. Next base: position 30,667 of record JAESUZ010000798.1, read on the forward strand.
CCAAGAATAATAGTGTAATTTTAAATATACATACAGAAATTCTTAGAGGTGAAATGACATGGCATCAGGGATTTGCTTTACTACAATAACTACAGCATGAGGGAAAAGAGGCTAAAATAGGGGCGATGAGGCCGGAAAATGCTGAGGTATGCTCCATCTGGATGCTTCTTCTTGAGGTTTGTGTGTTTAAAATTTTCACAATAAGTTCTTTTTTCCTCCAAGAAAAACAAAATAAAACTTATCTTCAAGAGTTGACTGCAATTGCCGCTCAACGTTTTTTAGAACAGAGAATATAATTTCCCAGGGAAATATAATGTATATGGTTCCTGGAGTCCCAGACTAGAACTGAATGACTTACTTTCTGGCAATCTTTTTGAAAGTAGATTGAAATCTTTCTTCCATAACATGTTGCTGTTCCCGACAAAGAATTTCTGTCATCAACTGTAGCAATACAGGACTTTGAGAGAATTCCAAAGCATCTAGGAACTAGGAAAAAAACAATAATAATTTCATTGGGTTTTTATTTTTGTTTTGTTTTGAACAGTTCTAACGAAACAGAAAATTAAACAGGCTTTCATAGAAAATTAATAAATGCTACTACTTTCACCATTTCTGCAGCTATCATGAATGCCTGGCATATAATAATGTTTGCTAACTATTTTAGTATTGATTCTTTTAAGGTTTTGCAGATATTTTTCCCTCTGATAATGGTCAGGATCTTCTAAAGATCTGATTGCCAGATTCTGAAATTCCACCATGATGTGCCTTCACTAAGGACTTTGTCTTCACCATTCCAGGTCCTCTGGGGCTTTTTATTTTGGAGACCTGTGTCTTTTCCACACCAACTTCATCACACAGCAACTGTTCCAGCTACTCACCTAATGTCCTCATCTCTACTCTCCCATTCACCATCTCGACATCAGTTTGGTCTACTTTCTAGGAAATATCCTCAATTTTATCTTCTGTTTTGTGAAGTTTTGTTTTTTGCTTTAATTCTGCTTTTATATATTTAATTTCCAAGGGTACTTATTTGTTCTAGTTCATGGACACAATACACAATACCTTCTCTCCTCTCTGAAGTTACTCGTATAGTTTCTTTTATATATTCTCATCTCCATCTCCTTTTGTTGACTCAGTTCCCTCTGAGTTCCTTCTCCCTGATGGTTCACATCTTTTTAGACTGAAATTCTCTTCAAATGTTCAGTGACTGCACTTATATTTAGAGAAAGTAATGTGGATGTAATAATTATTAGGTAACAGACTGCTTGGGAACAGGATACTTAGATGGTACAAACATGATGGTATCACTACATCAATGATCTGCTAATTGCAGAAATCCACCATTCAAGAGAAATAAGACAGTCACCACATTAACCAGGCATCCAGATGTGAAGTCACTACCAATGCGACAATGATACTATTTGCCTCCTGATACGCTGTTGTCAAAATGATTAGCCTGAATCTCATGACCACACATTAAGCCTAACTTCTAGTTTAGAGGAAACACAAAGGACGGTAGACAAGTTAAAGAACACCTCATGGAAACAAGAGTCAAGTAGAAGACAATATCCAAGAGAAGTATTCAAGAGGAAATTTGGAAGTTTCCTCCAAAAACACAAATGTCATGGAAAAATAAAAGGGAAAGGGGTGAACTAGTTCTAGATTAAAAGATACTAGAAACGTGACAATTTGATGCAATCATTAATTAGACACTGGTTTGAAAAAAACAGCTAAACATGGGGACATTTAGAGAAATGTGAATACGGACTACATAACACAGTCTGAGAAGGACTAATTTTCTTAGGTATAAAAACAGTATTGTGCCTTATTCTTAAAACATGTATATTGAGGTATTTAGGGGTGAAGTACCATGATGCCTGAAACTAACCTGCAAATGTTTCAGCCAAAACAAACACACCGCATGCATTCATATACAGATAAAGCAAGTAGGACAAAATGATAAAAGATGGTTAATACAGATCCTTGTTTGACTATTTCAGTTTTTCTGTATGTTAGGCATTTCTCTGAATAGTTCAGTTACTTCTTTTCATCAAGAAATGTAACAGAAAAACATTGTTTTAATTTTACTTAGTACTACTAAAAACTAACCTTTTTCATGCAATCTACATAATTATTGTACCGCAGAGTTCCTGGGGGAAATTCTTCAGACTTCATGGGGAAATTAGAAACAATAAGCTTTTCAAGAACATGCTTAAGGTCCTCAAGACTGCCTTCAGTAAGACTGGTAAAGAATGGAAGAAGAATTATAGCTTGACCCTGTGGGAACAATACAAACATATGAAACTGTACCAGTTGGGGCTTACAAATCCTACAGAATAAATACAATTACTGCTTTTTAAAGGCTTTGCAAATAAAGCACTGTGTGGATTCAATGAATGACTTCAAAATACCTTCTAGGGGTGCTGGGTGGCTCAGTCGGTTAAGCGTCTGACTTCGGCTCAGGTCATGATCTCATGGTTCATGGGTTCGAGCCCTGTGTCGGGCTCTATGCTAACTGCCAGCTCAGAGCCTGGAGCCTGTTTCGGATTCTGTGTCTCCCTCTCTCTCTGACCCTCCCCTGCTCACGCTGTCTCTCTCTCAGAAATAAATAAAACATTTTAAAAAAATTAAAAAAAAAAAAAAGAAAAAAGAACACCTTCTAGGTTACACTGAAGACCAACCTGAAGACGATGCTGTACCTCAGTTTCTACTCCTGAGGCCAGTGGGCCAACTCAGGGCCAACGTTAATGTAATTAACGTGTAATTAAATAGGATACTGTATATGATTCTCTGTGTGATTTCTTCTTCTACAAATACAGACTCTAGTAGAGATAACCTGGAAAAGTCTGGTGTGGAAAGTGCATCCTGCCCAACTTATGGGGTAATTTATAAGTATTCTTTCACAGGACTAATTCAGAACTTCTAAATGAGAGCAGAAGAAACTAGAAGAAAATAGATGCTACTTTCTATCTCCCTTGTGTGGCAAGTAAGTTCCCAGATTCTCATATTGACGAATGAGAAACTTGATTCAATGTAAAACAGAAAATTTCAAGGAAATATCTTCATGACCTAGTAAAAAGATGGCTTTCATTAGGCCACATTTTATTAGAGCATAAAACCTAATTATTATAGGACTTTAAAACTAAAATATTAAGTTTTAGAGCCTAAAAATTACCAAGATATATTTATTAAAAGAAAAATAATGGAGTAATACTTTAAATTCTGTCATTTGATAATACAGCAATTCTCAAAAAAGCCAATTTGAAACATACATATGCAAAGGTAAATGTTAATTTTTCTAAGGATGATAAGCTCACTGTGATTATATTTATCTTTTAGAGATGTACAAAAGTATGCACAGATCAGATAACATGATGCCAGGGTTTTCTTCAAGGGTGGGAGTGACTGCATAGTTGAAGAGAGATGGCCATAGACAGATGGCTATTGAGGCTGAATGACAGGTACATAGGGGTTACTCTCTGCTTTTGAATATGTTTGAAGTTTTCCACAATAAAAAATATAAAACATCACAAATATGCAAAAATATAAAATGGGAAAATAACGGAGAATGTTATCTAAAAAAAAATCTTTTTCATCACTTACCTTTAAATGTAAACCCAACTTTGAATCATCAAGTAGACTAACATATGCTGTAAAAACTTCAGGGAATGCACTGTGGTTTGTATTAAAAGATGGATCAATCTAAAGGAGGGTAAATAAAAACATGATCTATTTCAATATTATGCCTCTAATTTCCTTTAACACATTTGCCAAGTTTTTTAACTTTAGAAATAACGTATAAATTTGTTCTTGGACTTCAATAATATTTTAACAGTTCTTGTTCTGAGATATTTTGAATCCATCTGGTAAGTCAATGCATGCAAAAAACACTAAAAGGATTAAGTATAAGATAAAGTATAATAAAGGGAAAAAGTATAAAATGTAATCAGCAACTGTCCAATATAAATACTTTTCATTTATCAAACCAATGAGCTCTTAAGAAACGTCCATCAAGATAAATTTTACAGATTCCAGAACAATTGCATTTTTAAGGTTTCTCAAGATACCTGCAAAATTTTTGCCAGTAAGGTAAGCACAGCCGTTTTACTTTCAGGAGCAGAATCTTTGGCCCACCATGAGTCCCACTTTCTCCAGTTCTGCAGAATTGTATTTGCAAGTTTCAGTCCTTGGTGTTTCTGGCTGACTCGATCCCTGAAGCTCTGATCCAACATACTATTCAAAATGGCACTCACCTGAAAGAAGCGGATGGTGCTTGAAGAAAAATCCTCAATATCAAGAAAAACAGGCAGATAACAAAATTTACTTTCAGCTCAAAGCTATTCTTGGAAAATAAAGACGCTTTTTCTGTAACAGTTGTTTATTTCACAACTCCTCCAATTTGGGAAAAGCCACTTAACATGTAAATTTTCCCACAAAAGCATAACATGGTCTCCTTTATGAAATCATGTTCATCCCATTTATTGGTTTCTTAGCTGGGGGCATTCTCAATGAATGGAAGAACTAGCTCTCTTCTGTTACATACGCACAGAAACATATACACAGGCTTGCATGCACACATCCTGTCCTGTCACCTTTTCAATAGTGACATCCTAATCTGGGTTAGATTAATATTCAATATTCTTATCATTATGACCATGTAAACATTTTTGCACAACATTTTGATCTCCCTGAAGTTAATATTTGCCTGCTTTCTTTGCTGTTTTCAACATGCCTATCATTGTCATCGAATTCTCTCAAATTAATGAAATCTCCTTAAGACATCTACATACATCAGGAAGTCTATCAGCTCCATCTCAGTGGCAACACAGCTCCCACTCTGGAATGTCTGTGATCACTGCTCTCTGGGTGTCACCTTGGCTCCCTCCAGGAGACTGGTCCCCTTCTCTGTTTCTGAGCCAACTTCTCATCTTCCTCTTTCTTAACTAACTGATGAAAGTGCAAGAGAGATTTCGCCTATCTGAAACATCTGCATTCAACTCTCACATATGACTGATGGTTTGGCAGGATTCAGAACTCCAGGTTGGAGTCTTCTTTGCTGAATTGGGAAAGAAATCGGCTTAGGCTTCCAGTGTCCTCTTTGCAGTGGAAAAGACAAATGGCATCTGATCTCTTGATCCCTTTAAATGGAATCAGTTTGTCTCCTCCAGAAACTTTTTAGACTCTTTTGTCGTGGTGAACCCCCTGGGTTCTGTATTTTCAAGAAATTGGCTCCATGTGGAGCTGTTTTCATACCCTGTGCTGGATATTCAGTGGCCCTTTCTCATGTGGAAACCCAAGGCCTTCAATTTCGGCATACTCTCCTGAGCTGTTATGCATGAAGGCCTTTCCTTGGGTCTTCCCTTGGGCCTTTCCTTGGGTTTTTCCCTCTGGGGTGGAGGTCCTGGTGCTAGACCTTATCAATGGATCCCAAGTTGCCTCATGTTTTCTCTACTATTTTATGTTTGGCCTTCTTACTTTATTCTGAGAGCTCCTAAATTTTATCTTCCAAACATATTTCATTTTTAATATACTGTCTTCTTTCATCTCTCTTAAGGTTCTTTTCTCTTTACATTTCTATCTCACTGAATAACAGTGTCTGTATCAAGTGGCTTTTTAGTTGCGTCTCCCTTTTAGAATCCATTTCCTCAAAGGGTGGTGCTCCTTGGCTATGGGCACATATTGAGGAACTGACCAGAGGTGCCAGCAATGGGCAGGGTTCACTGGCAGTAAAGATCTCTGTAGGCTGATCTGGCTGGGCAATGAGGATACTTAATCTTTATTTTCTTAGTCTTGTCAAAATATTCTGATATCCTGCCTGAGGTTATATACCTAACTGACCATATTCTGGGAGCCAAGCTGGGGGAAAAGAGCTAAGAGCCTCAAAGTTCAGACTTCAGGAGGTATTCACTTAACTTCTTTGTTTCAAGAAGGTATTCCTACACCAAAGATACACAAAGCATCATAAGAGACCCTATGAAATATTGAACAACCTAAAAGAAATGGATACCCTAGAAACATACAACTTACCAAGACTGAATTATGGGAAGATAATTTAAACAAATCAATTAATAGAAAGGAGGCTGAATTAGTAATCAAAAACCTCCCAACAAACAAATGTCTAGGAGCTGAATGGCTTCACTGGTAAATTCTACCTAACATTTAAGGAAGAACTAATAGCAATCCTTCTCAAACTCTTCTAAAAAAGCTGGAAGATAAAAGAACACTTCCACACTTATCCTATGAGGCCAGCTCCCAGACATTAATAGATGCAGAAGAAACATTTGATAAAATTCAAGAACTATTCATAAGAAAATTCAACAAATTGGGTACAGAGAGAACATGCTTCAACATAATAAAGTCCATATATGACAAATGTACAACTGACATCAAACTCAATAGTGAAAAACTGGGGCGCCTGGGTGGCTTAGTCGGTTAAGCGTCCGACTTTCGCTTAGGTCATGATCTCGCGGTTCGTGGGTTCGAGCCCCGCGTCGGGCTCTGTGCTGACTGCCAGCTCAGAGTCTGGAGCCTATTTCAGTCTGTGACTCCCTCCCTCTCTGACCCTCCCCTGCTCACGCTCTCTCTCTCTCTCTCTCTCTCTCTCCTAGAAATAAAAAAGAAAAAAAATTAAAAAAAAAATCTGTTGCATTTCTATACAGTAATAACCAACTATCAGAAAGTGAAATTTAGAAAACAATCCCATTTAGAATTGCATCAAAAAGAATAAAATACCTTGGGGTGTCTGGGTGGTTCGGTCAGTTAAGCGTCTGACTCTTGATTTTGGCTCAAGTCATTATCTCATGGTTTGTAAAATTGAGCCCTGTGTTGGGCCCTGCACTGACAATGCGGAGCCTGCATCGGATTCTCTCTCTGCCACCCATCCCTCCTACCTGTACACACACACACACGTGTGCTCTCTCTCTCTCAATAACGAATACGTAAGCATTTACTAAAACAATAAGACACCTAGGAATTAACTTAACCAAGGAGGTTAAAAACCTATAAAATGAAAATTAGAAGACATTGATGAAAAAACTGAAGATGCAAAGAAATGGAAGGATATTCTGTGCTCATGAAATAAAATAATTAATACTGATAAAATGTTGATCCTATCCAAAGCAATCTACAGATTCAAGACCGTCCCTATCAAAATTCCAATGGCATTTTTCACAAAAATAAAACAATCCTTAAATTTGTACGGAACCACAAAAGACCAGTTAAGCGTCTGACTTTCGCTTAGGTCATGATCTCGCGGTTTGTGGGTTCGAGCCTCGCATCGGGCTCTGTGCTGACTGCCAGCTCAGAGCCTGGAGCCTGTTTCAGTCTGTGACTCCCTCTGTCTCTGACCCTCCCCTGCTCACGCTGTCTCTCTCTCTCTCTCCTAGAAATAAATAAAAAAGTAAAAAAATATACTAAAAAAAAAAGTCCTAGAATAAAATTTAGGGCACAAGCTACTTTGATTTTCATCTTGGAAGTGACTTTTTTTCGGATCTGACATCAAAAGCAAAGGCAACAATAGAAAAAATAAACAAGTGTAACTATATTCAAACTATAAAGCTTCTGCACAGCAAAAGAAATAATCAACAAATGAAAAGGCAAGTTATAAAAATGGGAGAAAATATCCATAAATCATGTATCTGATAAGGGGTTAATATCCAAAATATATGAAGGACTCATACAACTCAACAGCAAAAAATTAAACAATCTGACTTAAAAATGGCAGAGGAACTGAATAGACATTTCTCCAAAGAAGACAGATAGTCAAAAGGTACATGAAAAGGTGTCACCACCAGGAAAATGCAAATTAAAACCATAATGAGTTATCATCTCATATGTGTAAGAACAGCGAGCATCAAAAAGACAAAAGTGGGGGCGTCTGGGTGGCTCAGTCAGGTAAGCGTCCAACTTCGGCTCAGGTCATGATCTCATAGTTCGTGGGTTCAAGCCCCGCGTCAGGCTCTGTGCTGACAGCTCGAAGCCTGCAGCCTGTTTCGGATTCTGTATCTCCCTCTCTTTCTGACCCTCCCCTGCTCATGCGCTCTCTCTCTCTCAGAAATAAATACAACATTTTTAAAAAATTTTCAAAAGACAAAAGTGTTGGTGAGGATATGAAGAAAAGGGAACTCTTGTGTACTCACTGTCTGTTGGTGGGAATGCAAACTGGTGCGGCTGCAATAGAATACAGTTTGACAGTCCTTCCAAAATTAAAAACAGAAGTATGATATGATCCAGCAATTCTACTTCTGGGTATGTATCTGAAGAAAAAGAAATCACTATCTAGAAAATACACCTGCACCCCCATGTTCCCCGCAGCATTATGTACAATGGACGCAGACATGGACACAACCTAAGTGTCCATCAACAGATGAATGAATAAAGAAGACGTGGTATACACATATACAATGATATTATTCAGCCATTAAAAAAAAAGAAAATTCTGCCAATTGTCACAACATGGCCTGGACCCTGATGACATAACACTAAGTGAAATAGGTCCTACAGAGAAAGATAAAAATTGTATATCACTTATGTGTGGAATCTGAAAACAAAACTCACAGATACAGAGGACAGGCTGGTACTTGCCAGAAGCAGGGACTAGGGAGTTGGGCAAAATGAGTGAAAGTGATCAAAGGTAAAACTTACAGTTATAATATGTTCTGGAGATGTAACGTACAGCATTGGTGACTAAAGTTAACAATACTGTATCACAGGGGCACCTGGGTGGATCAGTCAGTTAAGTGTCTGACTTCGGTTCAGGTCACGATCTCACAGTTCGTGGGTTCGAGCCCCGCATAGGGCTCTGTGCTGACAGTTAGCTCAGAGCCTGGAGCCTGTTTCAGATTCTGTGTCTCCCTCCCCTGCTCATGCTGTCTCTCTCACTCTCTCTCAGAAGTAAATAAAAAACATTTTAAAAAACTGTATCTCAAAAAAAAACTGGAGGGGCGCCTGGGTGGCTTAGTCGGTTGGGCGTCCGACTTTCGCCTAGGTCATGATCTGGTGGTTCATGGGTTCGAGCCCCGCGTCAGGCTCTGTGCTGACTGCCAGCTCAGAGCCTGGAGCCTGTTTCAGTCTGTGACTCCCTCTCTCTCTGACCCTCCCCTGCTCACGCTGTCTCTCTCTCTCTCCTAGAAATAAATAAAAAATATTTAAAAAAAAAAACTGGAAAAAAGAACAAAAGGATATTCATTCATGTGAATGGTTACAAAATAAATAAAATCAGTCTTTTTCTAATACACCACATTCTTGTAAAGAAAGTATAAAGGGAAAATATTTACCATCCACAACTAAATAGCATCCTGTATCTACAAATGTTCTTAAGACATGTACAGTAACCAAATAAAATTCTACATAACAAAAAAGATAGGAGATATGAATAAATGTTTGAATAAGCGGAGAAATGTACCTTAGAAAAAGTAGCCTTACTTTTTAAAAAGAGGCCAACTTGATTGAAATTTACTCCATACACAGGGTATTATCACTCAAAAACCCTACATGTGGGGAAAGTAGTGAAGAAACCAACAGGAAGATTCTAAGTTTCACATTCATATGCAAGTACAGCTGGGAGAGTTCTGAAAAACAGGAACACTAGGAAGGAATATAGCCTTAGTAGATGATTAAATCCACTGAATTAAAACATTATGCTTCTGGCTGGAAAACAGATGGTTAAGTAACAAATTAAAATGTCCAACCTCAGATCCAAATAGGTACAGGGATTTAGTATTGAAGAAAGTTAGAATCTTGAATGAGCAAGGAGGATATACATTAGTGAATAAATGTTCATCTACTATGTAACCATTTGGGAAAAAAAAGTCATTTCTCCGGTGCTCTTTGCATTATTTACGTTTGTTTTTAAAAAAAAGTAAAGAACCTATAAAAGTAACAGAAGAAATTATGGACCAATTTTAAAGACAATACTGGGGGGAAAAAGGCCTTCCTAAGTATGACATGAAGACAGGAACACCAGAAAAAAAGATTAATAAATTTAACTATAATAAATTAAATACTTCTGTATAGAATAAACACTCCAAGTGAGATTGAAAGATTAATGGCCAGTAGGAAAAAGTACTTTTGTGAAAAGGTCTACTGTCCTAATACACAAAAATCTCTTGGAGGGATTATGGGAGGGGGGATGGGCTAAATGGGTAAGAGGCATGAAGGAATCTACTCCTGAAACTATTGTTGCATGATATGCTAACTAAACTTTGATATAAATTAAAAAAATAAATTATTTAAAAATATATATACAAAAATCCCTTAAAACTAATAAGAAAGTTCACCCCAACAGAAACATGAGCAAAATACAAAAGTACAGCACACACCAGAAACATTCTGGTTGTTCAAAAATACTAGCGGAAGGGGTGCCTAGGTGGCTCGGTCACTTAAGCATCCAGCTTTGGCACAAATCATACTGTGGTTCATAAATTCAAGCCCCACACCGGGCTCTCCACTGCCAGCAAGAAGCCTGCTTCAGATCTTCTGTCTCCCTCTCCTATGCCTCCCCGCCCCCACTTGTCCTTTCTCTTTCAAAAATAAATAAACATTACAAAAAACTATTAGTGGGAGACAAACTTCAGAAGAGTTGGAGAACTCACATTAAACTTTAGAGATTAAAATACAAAACAGAGCTTTCCCTTGTGGAATAATAAAATGTTTTTCGTATGGTGCAAAGTATTTCAAACTTTACCTGATTACTCAAATACTGGTGTTATATAGAGAACATGACTCTACTCTTAACTACAAGTCTTTCCCTAATAAACAACAACAAAAAAAGATATCCTACCTAGGGTACCCCACCACAGAGACCTGGCGGCCCCGGGTGTCCTCTGGTGGGGAAGGACCAACCTCGACGACAGGCAAGGCCAGGTGCCCTGGCAGGGGACAGCTACATCACAGTCCTCCTCTCTTTGGACTCTCCGTCAAGTCCTGCTCTTGGTACTCTGGAGGTCTGGGAGTCCAGCTTCTGCAGCTCAAGTCAGCTGCCTGTCTCTCCACTGCTATGCCACACTTCAGCTTTTTGGATTTCTAAGTCTGTTACGACTTGCCCTTTTGCTAGGAATAGCTTCCAAAATGTTGTCTCCCTTCTCTTTCCTCCTTTAATCTGAATCCTTTAAGACTATGTTTAAAAAAAAAAAAAACCCACAAACCCATCTCTCACCTTAGAGGGAGCTGAGGAGGAAGTGGAAGTAAAGGTGTATGGCTTCTATACATCACCTTCACCAGAAGTCTCAACACTTCAGAGATCACAATGTTCTACTTTCTGGGTGTCATGGGTCTATTAAAAGTTCGTTTCTAACTTTAAAAACATAAATACCATCCAAAATCTATAAGGAACTCACCAAATTCCACACCCAAAAAACAAACAATCCAGTGAAAAAATGGGCAGAAGACATGAACAGACACGTCTCCAAAGAGGACATCCAGATGGCCAACAGACACATGAAACGATACTGAGCATCCCTCCTCATCAGAGAAATACAAATCAAAACCACACTGAGATACCACCTCATGCCAGTCAGAGTGGCTAAAATGAGCAAGTCAGAGAACTCTCGATGCTGGCGAGGATGTGGAGAAACGGGCAGCCTCCTACACTGTTGGTGGGAATGTAAACTGGTGCGGCCCCTCTGGAAAACAGTGAGGATGTTCCTCAAAAAAGTAACAGTAGAACTCCCCTATGACCCAGCAATAGCACTGTCAGGAATTTAATCAAGGGATTCAGGATTCTGATGCATAGGGTCTCATGTACCCCCGTGTTCATAGCAGCACTTACTACTATAACCAAATTATGGAAACAGCCTAAAGGTATATTAACTGATGAATGGATCAAGATATGGTTTATCTATACAATGGAATAATACATAATACATGGCAGTGAGAAAGAATGAAATCTGGTCATTTTTAGCAATGTGAATGGAACTTGAGTGTGAGCAAAATAAGTCAGGCAGAGAAAGACAGACACCATATGTTTTCACTTTTGTGTAATATGAGAAAATTAATAGAGGACCATGGTGGATGAGAAGTGGGAAAAAATTTTTACAGTGAGGGAGGGAGACAAACCATAGAAGACTCTTGAATACTGAGAACAAACTGAGCGATGGTGGGGGTGGGGGAGAGAGAAAGGGGGGTGATGGGCATTCACGAGGGCACGTGTTGGGATGAGCACTGGGTATTATATGGAAACCAAGCTGACTATAAACTATAAAAATTATAAAAAATAAAATAAACAGGTATTACCATTTCTGTTTAAAGAAGATAACATTTAAGTCTGATAGAATTTCCCTGTCAAGCTCTCTGGTCTTAGAGTTTTGTTTGTGGGTAGAATTTTGATTAGTGATTTAATTTCTTTGTTAGTTATTAGTATTTTCAAGTCTTCTATTGCTTCCTTTTTCTGTTTTGGTAGGTTTCATGTTTCTAGGGCTTTTTCCACTTTTTCCAGGTTGTCCAATTTGTTGCCATATTTTTTTCATAATATTCTCTTATAATTGTTAGTATGTATGTGGTGTTGGGTTGTTATTTATCCTCTGTCATTGGTCATTTCATTCGTTTATGTCCTTTCTGTTATCTTTTTGATAAGTGTGGCTAGGTTTTTATCACCTTTTAAAACAAATTTTTATGTTTATTTATTTTTGAGAGTGAGGGGAAGAGAGAATCTGAAGTGGGCTCTGTGCCTAAGGCAGAGAGCCCAATGTGAGGCTTGAACTCATAAACTGTGAGATAATGACCTGAGCTGAAGTTTGATCCTTAAACAACTGAGACACCCAGGTGGCCCTATAAATTTTACTTATTTTTTTCACAGAACCAGCTCCTAATTTCATTAAACTGTTCAAATGTTTTGTTTGTTTCTATACCCTTTAGTTTTGTTTCAATTTTTTTAAACTGTATTTATTTTTGAGAGAGACAGAGACAGAGCATGAGCAGGGGAGGAGCAGAAAAAGAGGGAAACACAGAATCCGAAGCAGGTTCCATGTTCTGAGCTGCCAGCAGAGAGCCCGACGTGGGGCTTAAACCCATGAACTGTGAGATCATGACCTGAGCTGAATGTGGATGCTTAACCGACTGAGCCACCCAGGTGCCTGTAGTTTGGTTTTAATCTTTATTATTTCTTTCTTTCTACTGGATTCAGTCTTTATTTTTTGTGCTTTATCTAGCTACTCTCAGTGGAAGGTTAGATTTCTTTTTATATGAGATTTATCTTGCTTCTTGAGGTAGGTATTGTTCTAAACTTCCTTTTAGACCACTTTTGCTGTTTCCCAAATGTTATGGAGCATTGTGTTTTCATTTTCGTTTATTTCCATGTATTTTTTTCCACTTTTGATTTCCTGTTGGATCCATTCATTATTTAGTACCATGTCCTTTAACCTTCATATACCTGTTGCCTTTCCAATTGTGTGTGTGTGTGTGTGTCTATATGTCTGTGTCTATGTATGTGTATGTGGTTGACATCTAGTTTCATAGCAGTGTAGTCAGAAAAGATTCATGGCATGATCTCAATCTTTTTGTACTTGTTGAGACCTGATTTCTGATCTATTCTGGAAAATTTTCCATGTGTGCTTGAGAAGGATGTGTGTCGTGCTGCTCTAGGATGAAATGTTTTGAATATATCTGTTAAGTCTGGTCCAGTATGTCCATCAAAGCCATTGTTTCCTTATTGATTTTTTCTTTGGGTGATTTGTCCATTGATGTAACTGGCATTTTAATATCCTTTACTGTTATTGCAATAATTCCCATGAGTTTCTTTATGGTAATTATTATTTGCTTTATATATTTGGGTTTTTCCATCTTGGGTGCATACATATTTAAAATTATTAGATCCACCTCTTGGATATGTCGCTTTGGTATGACATATGGTCCCTTTTCATTTCTTGTTACAGTCTTTGGTTTAAAATCCATTCTGTCTGATATAAGTATTGCTATTCTGGATTTCTTTTGACATCCATTTGCATGATAAATGTTTCTTTGTCTATTCCTTCAGCTTAAATCTTCAGGGGTCCTAAGGTCTAAAATGAGTCACTTATAGGCAGCATATAGAAAGTTCTTGTTTGTTTTTAATCCTTTCAGACACCATATGTATTTTGACTGGAGCATTTAGATCACTTATATTCAGAGTAATCATATAGACATGTATTTAATGTCACTTTATTACTTATTTTCTTATATTTGGATGTTTTCTCTTTTCATTTTTTTTGGTCACTTTTTGTCTTTCCTCTCCACTTAAAGGGTCATTTTCACTATTTGATGCACGGCTGGTTTAGTGGTCATTTAGTTTGTTGTTTCTCTAGGAAACTCTTTATTTCTTATTCTGTTCTATGCGATGGCCTTGTGTTGGATGAATATTCTTGGCTGTCGATTTTTCCCTTTCAGCATGTTGGATATATCATGCCTTACCCTTCTGTCTTGCAATGTTTCTGTGGAGAGATCTGCAGTGATCCTTGTGGGTATACTTCTAAAATTTAGGGAGTTCTTGTCTTTGTTGCTTATTGGATTTTTTTCTTTATCATTATATTTTGCACATTTAACTATAATTTTTTTGATTTTGGCCTTCTTTTGTTGATTTTGTTGGGCATTCTCTGTGTCTCCTGGATTTGAAGGTATATTACCTTCTCCAGATTAGGAAAGTTTTTGTCTGTTATTTACTCAAATAAACCTTATGCCCTTTTTATCTCTCTTCTGCAACTTCTATAATACAATTTTTGTTTGATGGAATGACTGAGTTTCCTTAATCTATTCTAGTGATCCATAATGTTTCCTTCTCCCTTTTGTTCAGCTTCATTGTTTTCCATCATTCTACATTATTTATTTGTTCATAAATAATTCATTGTTTATTTATTTGCTTCTGCTACCCTTGTGATCATTGCATCCAGCATGTTTCAAGTCTCTGTATTTGTGTTTAACATTTCTGACTGACCTTTTTAAAACACTTTTATCTCTGTGGTAAGGGCCCCCCAGAAGACTTCCAATCTTTTTTTCTGGCTCAACTAGAATTTATGATAGTTGCTTTAAATTTGTCATCAGGCATTCCTTTTATCTGTTTTAATTAGATCGCTGGTTTTGACCTTATATTTTTTGTTTAATTTTGGATTATTTCTTCAATCCTAGCATTTTCTCCAAATCTGTTTTCTCTGTGTTAAGAAATCTTGTTATGTTTCTTGCTCCTGAGAGTAGTTGCTTTAAGAAGAAGTCATATAGTGTACAGGGTCTGATGCTTCAGGATTCTCTCTGGTGTGTCCAGTGTACACTGCGCCCCTGTGTCTTAGCTGCATTCTCCTCAGGTTAGTCGTCTTCAGAGGCTGATCTTATTTGCCTTCGACCGTGTTTGGACTTTGGCCAGAGCGTGGTGAATTTTATGTGGGTATGCTTTGGTCTGCTTCTTAAATGAAAGCTGATGTGACTTCCAGTAGAACTGAAGCCTTGCTCAAAATGTGGTTGGGAGACATGGTGTGGGCAGCATTTGTTTTAGCCCTATGAGGAAGGAGCCTGTCCTGTTGGGATTGAGGCACACTTGACAGGGGTGGGAAATGGTGGCATAGCACAGGGCTGTGGACTTGGTGTAAGCAGGTTAGGCAGCCAGTGTCAGCACTGTGTATTTACTAAAGGTTGTCCTGTGTTTATGCTGCATGGTGAGGGAAAAAGATGTCAACTCCTTTGTCTCCATGGAGAGGTTCTTGTGTCTGCTGCTGTCAGAGAAACACTTGCTGAAGACCAAAAAACCTCCCCTCTGGGTGACCCCTGTGTTTTTCAGATCCCCATTTTCATGGTGTCTGCATCTAGGTGGTTTGCCTGCCTTCTAGCCAGGAGAATTGCAGGGCCCTTGGGGTCATTCCAGTCATGGTTGCTGACTTTTAAAACTACAGACTTTAGGGACATGGTTTAGGGAGGGGTCTGCACTGGTCTTCTGGAACAGGGTCTCATCTTGGTGGGACTGATGCGGGTTACACCAATAAGGGCGATCGCAGGCTAGGTAGACAGTGACAGGACAGTACTGCCCTTGGCAAAGGGCTTTGCACTTATTACGAATTGTGTGGGAGGTAAGTGGCACATTCTGACACTTTTGTCCCTGTAGAAGGGTTCTTATGAATGCCACCTCTCACTCAAGTGTTCCAAGATGTGCTCCAAGAAGAGGAACAATGCCTACACTTTGTGCCCCAGGCATTCCTCCAATGGAGCCATTGTGGTGCTTGCCTGCCCTCTCTTCAAGAATAAGACAGTACTTTCTGGGCTCTAACCAAGCTGAGCCCCCTGACCTTTATAACTTTAGGCTTTCAGGCCTGTTGGATACATAAATTCTAGGAAATCAGCTCCTCTGTTTTTCCCACCCAATGACTTTGAAGAAGTGTTCATCTTGTGCATTCCCATACATATTACCCTCTCTATTGTCTCTCTCTGGAACCAGGGTGCCCTCCACTCCACAATACCCAAGATCAATGTCCCCCCAAACCATATCTCTGCATTTCTTACTTTCCTCCACATGAAATTTTCTCTCCCTCTAGGTGTGGAATTATTCTGTCAGTCCTCAGGTCAGTTTCCTGGGTATTCAGAATGATTTGACCAGTTATCTAGTTGTGTCTGAGGAAATGAGAAAGCCTAAGGTCCTCCTACTATACAAGAAAGCCTAAGGTCCTCCTACTTAGCTCTGAAGCAAGCAACCTTGATAATGAAGGAAAAGATCATGGTATCACCATTCTGGATATCATAGTATACTGTAAAGCTTTAGTAATGAAAACAGTACTTTAGTTGCACAAATGTAGACAAATAGATACGTCAATACAACAGAAAAGAAACCTCTAAAACAAGTCCTCACTTATATGGACAATTAGTGACAAAGGAGACAAGAATATGCAATGGGGGAAATTCTCTTAAATAAATGACAAGGGAGAAAATTAAACAGATACTTGCAAAAGAATGTACTTTCACACCATAAACAAAAGTAAATTGATAATAGGTTAAAGACATAAATGTAAAATCTAAACCATAAAACTTTTAGAAGAAAACATAAGCAGAGAGTTCTTTGACACAGTCGAGCAATATTTACTTGAATCTGCTTCCTCAGGCAAGGACAGCAACAACAACAACAACAACAACAACAACAAACACAACAAAACAAAACCCAAAAACAATTAGGACCATCTGAAACTACATATTTTTCTTTTACAGCAAATGTAACGATTGACAGAATGAAAACACAATTTACTGAATTAGGATAGATAATTGCAAATTACATATCTGATAAGGGACTCACATCCAAAATATATAACAAACTAATACAACTCAATATCAAAAACTCAAACAACCCAATTAAAAATAGGTAAATATCTGACTGCACTTTTCCAAAAGAGATATATAGATAGATAATAGTCACAGGAAAATATACATAACATCATTAATATTAGGGAAATATATATTAAAGTCACAGTACTATATAATCTGACATCTATCACCATGACTAGTATCAAAAATTCAGGGATCAACAAATGGCAAAGATGTGGAAAGGAACTAATGTTAACTGTTGGTGGGAATATAATCAGTGCAGACATTACTGAAAACTGTTGGAGGCTCCTCAAAATAAATAGGGACGCTGGATGGCTCAGTCAGTTATGCACCCAATTTTGACTCAGGTCATTATCTCACAGTCCGTGGGTTCGAGCTCTCCATTGGGGTCTGTGCTGACAGCTCAGAGCCTGGAGCCTGCTTCAGATTCTGTGTCTCCCTCTCTCTCTGACCCTAACCTGCTCACTCTCTGTCTCTGTCTCTCAAAACAAAATAAAGACATAATTTTTTAAATAAATAAAAATGGAATTATCATATTATCCAGTAATTCCAGTAAAAGGTAATTTTCTGGAGAAATTGTAAACACTAATTTAAAAAGGGTTGTTGGGGTGTGCCTGGGTGGCTCAGGCAGTTAAGTGTCAGACTTCAGTTCAGGTCATGATCTCACAGTTCGTGGGTTCGAGCCCTGCATTGGGCTCTGTGCTGACAGCTCAAAGCCTGGAGCCTGTTTCAGATTCTATGTCTCCCTCTCTCTCTGACCCTCCCCTGCTCACGCTGTCTCTCTCTCTCTATCTCAGAAATAAATAAAACATTAAAAAATTAAAAAATAAATAAATAAAAAGGGTTCTTGGGGTGCCTGTGTGGTTCAGTTTGTCAAGCATCCGACATCGGTTAAGGTCATGATCTCATGGTTCGTGAGTTCCAGCCCCACATCAGGCTCCACGCCGACAGCTCAGAGTCCAGAGCCTACTTTGGAGTCTGTGCATGTGTCTTTCTCTTTTTCCTCCCCTGCTTGCACTATGTGTCTCTTTCTCTCAAAAATAGATAAACATTAAAAAAATTAAAAAAGGTTTCTCTCTCCTATATTTGTCACAACGTTACTTACATAACCAGGATATGGAAGAAACAGGAATGTCCACTGATTGTTGAATGGATAAAGAAAACATAGTGTGCATGTGTGTATACACATATTTGTGTTTATATTTATAAAATGAAATATTACTTAGCCATAATTTTTTTAAAAAACAAGATATTTCCTTTTGAGACAATATGGATGTACCTAGATGGTAGTATGTTAACTAAAATAATTCAGATGAAGAAAGCCAAATACCATATGATTTCATTTGCATGTGGATCTAAAAATCAAAACAGTGATGCTTGGGTCATTAAGTTGGTTAAGTGTCTGATTTCTGCTCAGGTCATAATCTTGTGGTTTGTGAGTTCAGGCCTCAGGCCAGGCTCTGTGGTGACAGCTCAGTGCCTGGACACTACTTTGAATTCTGTGTCTCCCTCTATTCCTGCCCCTCCCCAACTTGTGTGCGCTCTCTCTCTCTCTCAAATTAACATTAATTTTAATAAAAATTAAAACCAATAGGGAAAAAAAAACAAAACAGAATGTGTTATCAGATGCAGAGAAAAACTGATGGTTGTTACAAGAGATGTTGGAATAAAAAAAAAGGGGAATAAAAGGTGCTATCTTTCAGTAACAAAATAAATTAAAAATGGGTATGTAGTGTACAGCAAAAGGAATATATTCAATACTACTCTATCAACTTTGTATGGCAATAAATAATAACTAGCCTCAATTTTACTAAATCACTATATTTTACACTAGAAATTAATAAAGTATATCAGGTCAATTATATTTTAGTTAAAAAATTCTTGCTGAGTGCACAAGAGCTTAATATAATAACATTTTCTACTCTCCTAACCACACAGATCTGATTTTGGAGATATATTCTAACTCTCAGTCTCTTTGAATTACCTACTCCAATTCTCAGATTGTAATTAATGGTGTCAGAGAGAGATTTTTCAAGCAGTTTGAAACATTTTTAAAGCATATAACTAATACTTGTTACAGCGTTGTCCTTTGGGGTATTTTAATGTAGCTCAGAACTACTAGATACTCGAAGGAGGCAAGATGGTGGAGAAGTATGGATATATGTACATTTTGTCTGCTCCCATCTCTCAGCGAAGGCCTGAAGTCACATGAAACTGATCCACAGGAGTTTGGGAAGAAAAAGAGACAGAGTACACTGCGAAGGAAACCGCATAACTGTGGCTGCCTCAAGAAACAAGCCAAACTACACACGGTAGAGAGTCCCAAATACCACTACCAGTAAGGAAACAAAATAACCAAACGCTCAACAAGAGAAAACACGAGACACCATCCAAAGAACACTTCCTGAACAGACAGGCCCTGAACAGTCAAAAGAGCCCTCTCTAATACAGCAGAACTCGCAGGGGCAGAGTGTACAACAAGCTCTTAAAAGTAACAAAAGATAGAAAGCTAACCAAAATGATGTAATGGAAGAACTCTCTTCCAAAGAAACTCCAGGAAGAAATGACAGCTAGAGAACTGCTCAAAACAGACATAAGCAACATAACTGAACAAGAATTTAGAACAATAATCAAAAAATTAATCGCTGGGCTTGAAAAAAGCATGGAGGACATCAGAGAAACTATGGCTACAAACAATATGGAGCCTAAAAATAGTTATGGTGAATTTAAAAATGCAATAAATGAGATACATAAAAAACTGGAGGCATCCAATGCACGGATGGAAGAGGCAGAAAGGAGAATGAGTGATTTATAAGACACTATTATAGAAAAAGAAGAAACAGAGAAAAAAAGAGAGATACACAGATTCAGGAACATAAAAGAAGAGTTCAAGAGCTCAGCGATACAATCTAACGGAACAATATTCATATCATAAGAATTCCAGAAGGGGAAGAGACAGGGAAAGGTGCTGAAGGAATCCTGGAACAAATTATAGCTGAGAACTTCCCCAACCTGGGGAAGGAAGTAAACGTTGAAATCCAAGAGGCACAGAGACCTTCCCTCAGACATAACTTGAATCCATCTTCTGTACGACATATAGTGAAACTGGCAAAATAAGGGACAAAGACAGAATTTTGAAAGCAGCTAGGGAGAAAAGGGCCCTAACATACAAAGGGAAACCTATCAGAGTGGTGACAGACCTATCTACTGAAACTTGTCAGGCCAGAAAGGAAAGGCAGGAGATCTTCAATGTGATGAACAGAAAAAACATGCAGCCAAGAATTCTCTATCCAGCAAGCCTCTCATTCAGAATAGAAGGAGAGATAAAAGTCTATCCAAATAAACAAAAATTGAAAGAATTTGTTACCACTAATCCAGTCCTACAAGATATACTGAAGGGCCTCTCTGAGGGAAGTGTTTTAAGGAAAGCAAGATACCACAAACACCACAACAAGCATGAATCTCATAAAGGACACAATGACTATAAACCCACGTAGTTTAATAATAACACTGAATGTAAATGGGCTGAATGCTTCAATCAAAAGACATAGGGTAGCAGAATGGATAAAAAAAACAAAATCCATCTATGTGCTGTCTACAAGAAATGCATTTTAGACTGGAAGATACTTTCAAATTCATAGTAAGGGGATGGAGAAATATGTATCATGCTACATATTTCAAAAGAAACCTGATGTATCTATACATATATCAGACAAACTGGACTTTAAATTAAAGACAATAACAACGATGAAGAAGGGCATTATATAATAATTACAGGGTCTATCCATCAGGTAGAACTAACATTTATAAATGCCTACGCACCGAATATGTGAGCACCTAAATATTTAAAACAATTACTCACAATATGGAAGCAATCTTATAGATAAGAATGTGCTAATAGTAGGGGATTTTGATACTCTGCTTAAAGCAATGGATAGATCAATCAGACAGAAAATCAATAAAGAATCAATGGACTTGAATAACACATTGGACCAGATGGATCTGACAGATATATTTTGAACTCTACATCCTGAGGTCAAGGAATTCACTTTCTTCTCAAGTGCACATGGCACATTCTCTAAGATAGATCACATACTAGGACATAAAGTAGCCCTCCATAAACATAAAAGAATTGAGATCATACCATGCACACTGTCAGATCATAATGCGTTTAAACTTGAAATCAACCACAGGAAGAAGTCTGGAAAACCTCAAAATCATTGAGGTTAAATAACACTCTTCTCAAGAATGAATGGGCCAATCAGGCAATTAGAGAGGAAATTAAAAATTATATGGAAACAAATGAAAATGAAAACACAACAATCGAAAATTCTTGGGATGCGGCAAATGCAGTCCTAAGAGGAAAGTACATTGCACTCCAGGTCTATTTCAAGAAATTAGAAAAAAGTGCAAGTGCAAAATGTAACAGCTCACCTAAAGGAACTAGAGGTAGAGCAACAAGAATGCCCTAAACCCAGTAGAAGAAGAGAAATAGTAAAAATCAGAGCAGAAATAAACAACACAGAGGCCAAAGAAACAATTGAACACATCAATGAAACCAAGAGTTGGTTCATTGAAAAAATAAACAAAATTGACAAACCTCTAGCCAGGGTTCTCAAAAAGAAAAGAGAGAGCACCCAAATAGACGAAATCATAAATGAAAATGGACTTATTACAATCAACCCCTCAGAAATACAACTAATTATCAGGGAATACTATGAAAAATTATATGCCGAGAAATTGGACAACTTAGAAGAAATGGACAAATTCCTAAACACACACGCACTACCAAAATTCACATGGGAAGAGAGAAAATCTGAACTGACTCATAAATAGTGAAGAAATAGAATCAGTTATCAAAAATCTCCCAACAAATAAAAGCCATGAACCTGTTGTCTTCCCTGGGGAATTCTACCAGACACTTAAAACAGAATTAAAACCCATTCTTCTCAAGCTATTCCAAAAAATAGAAATGGAAGGAAAACTTCAAGACTCATTTTATGAAGCCAGCATCACTCGGATTCCCAAGTCAAACAGATCCAGCGAAAAAAGAGAACTACAGGCCAATAGCCTTGATGAATATGGATGCAAAAATCCTTAACAAGATCCTTGCAAATGGAATCCAACAGCACATAAAAAGAATTATCCACCAAGATCAAGTAGGATTCTTTCCTGTGTTACAGGGCTGGTTCAACATTTGTAAATCAATCAATGGGATCCATCACATCAACAAAAGAAAATATAAAAACCATATGATCCTGTCGATAGATGCAGAAAAAGCATTTGACAAAATACAACATCCTTCTTAATAAAGACCCTCGAGAAAGTCGGGATAGAAGGAACTTACTTAAACATCATAATAGCCATCTATGAGAAGCCCTCAGCTAACATCATCCTCAAAGGGGAAAAACTGAGAGCTTTCCCCCTGAGTTCAGGAAAACGACAGGAATGTCCACTCTCACCACTGTCGTTTAACATAGTGCTGGAAGTCCTAGCATCAGCCATCAGACAACAAAAGGAAATCAAAGGCATCAGAATTGGCAAAGAAGAAGTCAAACCTTCACTTTTCACAGACGACATGATACTCTACATAGAAAACCTGACAGACTCCACCAGAAGCCTACTAGAACTGATCCAAGAATTCAGCAAAGTTTCAGGGTACAAAATTAACGTACAGAAATCGGTTGCATTTTTATACACCAAAAATGAAGCAACCGAAAAATAAATCAAGAAACTGATCCCATTCACAATTGCACACAAAAACCATAAAGAACCTAGGAATAAACCTAATCAAGTATATAAGAGATCTGTATGATGAAAATACAGAAAACTTATGAAGGAAATTTAAGAAGACACAAAGATATGGATAAACATTCCATGCTCCTGGATTGGAAGAAGAAATATATTTAAAATATCATACTACCCAGGTGCGCCTGGGTGACTCAGTTGGTTTTGCTTCCGACTTCAGGTCAGGTCATGATCCCGCGTTTCATGGGTTCGAGCCTGCATCGGACTCTGTGCTAGCCAGCACAGAGCCTGGAGCCCGCTTCAGATTCTGTGTCTCCCTATTTCTCTGACTCTAACCTGCTCACGCTGCTTCTCTCTCTCTCTCAGAAATAAATAAAAGATTAATTTTTAAAAAAAAAAAAGTCATAGTACCCAAAGAATTCTACACATTCAATGCAATCCTAATCAAAATTGCACAGCATTCTTCTCAAGACTAGAACAAAGTATCCTAAAATTTGTATGGAACCACAAAAGACCCCGAATAGCCAAAGTAATGTTGAAGAAGAAAACCAAAACGGGAGGTATCACCATCCCAGACTTTAGCCTCTACTACAAAGCTGTCATCATCAAGACAGTATGGTATTGGCACAAAAACAGACACATAGACCAATGGAATAGAATTGAGAACTCAGAATTGGACTCAAAAGTATACAGCCAACTAATCTTTGACAGAGCAGGAAAGAGTATCCAATGGAAAAAAGACAGCCTTTTTAACAGATGGTGTTGGGAGAACTGGACAGCAACATGCAGAAGAATGAAACTAGATCATTTTCTCACATCCTACACAAAAATAAACTCATAATGGATAAAGGACCTGAATGGGAGACAGGAAACCATCAAAACCCTAGAGGAGAAAGCAGGAAACAACCTCCTTGACCTCCACCGCAGCAACTTCTTACTTGACACATCCCCAAAAGCAAAAGAATCAAGAGCAAAAATAAAATATTGGAACCTCATCAAGATTAAAAGCTTCTGCACGGCAAAGGAAACAACCCACAAAACTAATAGGCAACCGATGGAATGGGAAAAGATAGTTGCCAATGACATATCAGATAAAGGGTTAATATCCACAATCTATAAGGAACTCACCAAACGCCACACCAGAAAAACAAACAACCCAGACACTTCTCCAAAGAGGATATCCAGATGGCCAACAGACACATGAAACGATGCTCAGCATCTCTCCTCATCAGGGAAATACAAATCAAAACCATACTTAGATATGACTTCACGTTGGTCAGAATGCCTAAAATGAGCACATCAGAGGACTCTAGATGCTGGCGAGGATGTGGAGAAACGGGCACCCTCCTACACTGTTGGTGGGAATACAAACTGGTGTAGCTCCTCTGGACAACTGTGGAAGTTCCTCAAAAAATTAACAATAGTACTCCCCTATGGCTCTGCAATAGCACTGCTAGGAATTTACCCAAGGGATATGGGAGGGCTGATGCATAGGAGCACATATACCCCAATGTTCATAGCAGCACTCTCAACAATAGCCAAATCATGGAAACAGCCTAAGTGTCCATCAACGGATGAATGGGTTAAGAAGATGTGATTTATCTATATGATGGAATACTACATGGCAAGAGTAAGAATGAAATCTGGCCACATGTAGCAACATGGATAGACCTTGAGGGTGTTATGCTCTGTGAAATAAGTAAGGCAGAGAAGGACAAATACCATATGTTTGCATGTATAGGAGGATTAGGTAGAACTTAATAGAGGACCATGGGGGAGAAGAAGGGGGGAAATAGTGGGGAAGAGGGAGAGAGGCAAACCATGAGACACTCTTGAATGCTGAGAACAAACTAAGGACTGGTGGGTATGAGGGGGGAGGCGGGAGATGGGCATGGACTAGGACACTTGTGGGGATGAGCACTGGATGTTATATGGAAACCAACTTGATAATAAACTTTTTGTAAAACAAAACAAAACAAAAACAAAAAGAACTACTGGATACTCACCCAACAGATCATTTGTTCTCTAGATAATATCATCCTTGGCTCTGTTGGAGAACACTGACTCAGGTCTGTCTGAGTCGTGGTGCAGGTTCTCAAAACTCTATGAGAAAATTCTATATGGGTGAAACTTATGTTTATTTGTTATCAAGCTGCACAACCCTTGGCTTACACACATAAAATATGTAGTTTCCAACTTATATCTATAATAAGCTGCATCACCTTCTCAGAGTAAAGTCTCATAATTTTTTGTTTCAGTCTCTAATTATTTGTATTTTTCCTTTTAAAGGCAAACTCCAGGAAGAATATGGTAAGTCATTCACTACTTCTTTGTGTTTACCATAATGATCACAATAAAAAAGGTCAGGCAGCTTTTGATGAAAAATTTTAAGAGATAAATAGTCGGTAAAGATAGAAGAAAATAAATACCAATTTGATATTTGGGATTGTGCTCTTCCTTTCCTTTTTTATAATTAGGTTGTTCAAGTGTCCATGAACTCTGTTGGATCATTATGTGTACAATCCCTTGAAGTATGCTAATATTGCTTTGATTCTACAGAGAGGAGAAAGTCAATAATACCTGAACAAAATACTAATGGAAGGTCTGCAGTTAAACTTACCAGAAATCCTGAAAAGGCACATGGAGCTGCATTTCAATGCAGCAATGTTCACTATCAAAATCTCTACTAATATTAGCTATTCTCACTATTTGTTATTTGCTTGCAGTGTATGTTTTACTTACTGACCCACTTTCATTGCAACTGAGAAAAAGAAAAAGAAGGTTGTGTAAAATATACATGGAGAACCTTTTTTTTCTTTTTCTCTTCTGTATTTTCACAATTTCTTCATGTCTTAAGGATTCTTTCTAATCCACTCTGACCTACTCAAATTTTAAAATCTTTCCTCATGTACTACATACCAATTTCCAAAATATGAGATTGTGTTTACATTACCATCAGTCGATGCCTCCTTTAAAGCGTCATGAAAAATGTATTTTTTTAATGCCAAGAATTCTTCTTGGGTTGAGCAATGAAGACTGATTAGCTGTTTCAGGTTATTCCTGTCTCGATATATTCCCCTCCCAAAGGCTCACTGATCCTGTCCCAGTCTCTGGAAGCTCAGACCCCATGTGTAATCTAGATAAACTTTATCTGGGGAATATCCTGTGGTGAGCTTCACACAATTATCAGATGGAGGGGCATGGATCGACTTAGTTCTTAGAGAAAGGAAACTGTAGAATATGGAGTTATGAGCACAGTTCATGACACTCTGGAGTTTCTTAGAAATGATCTATTTGAGACGATGTGCACTGGGCCTCTTTTTTTTTTTTCTTCCTCTTCTCTAGGTCTTATTTTTAGCTACTTGGCTAATATTTTACCATGTCACAGGTTAAAATACTTGAGTAAAGTCTGTTTCTTTAGACATTCTTCCATATATACTCTGTTGAATTCTTTATTTATTTTGTTTTTGTTTTTGTTTATTTACACAGAGCTCTTAATGGAACAGAAATGTGAGTAGTGTTTATATTTTAAAGGCAAAAGTCATAGAAAAATATACTTGATCTACTAAAATTTAGCAATTGAGTTCCATATCATAAACAATTTTTAAAGTTCTCCCTACATATGATTGTCATCAGTTGAAGCTATTTTGTATTTTGTAATATTATAAATTATAAGCTCTATAACTGATTTGCATTTTAAAAGAGTCACACTGTGTCATCTTTGCTGAAATGTTTCTCCTGTTTATTATTTGTTTGTTATTCAGGTATTGATTTCAATACCTGAATTTTTATCTTCACATTGGTTTCTTCTAACACCTGAATCAATATTATTAAATAATAATTGATGCAAATTTTATTTTATATGATAAGATGCCAATCAAATATATCACCATCAATATTGGGCACTTTTAAAGACTTTTCTTTTTTATATATAACATTTTAAAAATATGATATGCATAACCTTGATATACCATATTCATATTTTTGGTTTGAATTTGTTTTTTAAACTTGGGTTGGTTTTTAATAGAATATTTTTACAGCAGTTTGATCTCTGTACCTATGCACTTGTTTTTCTCTATTCCTGACATATTTTATTTCTGTAATCATGCTCCAATTAACTCTGCTTTCCTTCTGGGAACCTGGAATACCCTCACTAGTTCAGAGAGGTATGTTAGTACTCTATGAAATTCTACAGCCATTCATTCTCTCATTATCGCTTTGCAAGTTGCTTTCTGCATGTGACAGGTCAGAGCTTGTGTCCTCTTTTACCGAGGGAGGCTGATAAGTGCAGAGTTATGGGTGGCCAGTCTATAAATATCTGTTGAGTGGAAAAACTGATTTCTATTTGTATTTTTTCTTTCTCTATTTATTTTGCTCCTTTTTTTCCTAGATTATGTAGGAAAGAATACATTGTCTAGAAAACAGAGCTAACATTTTATTTCCTGTACTAAGGCTTAAAGATCACAGAACACCTAATTTAACTGTACCATTTATGTCAAAATTAATTTCTTATATTGCCTTACTGTTATTTTGAACTCAAAATAGTGTCTTTGGCCACACACCTCTGGGCCAAGTGAGGCAATGTGAAGAATCTTGTCCTGGAGCTGCTTAGAAATGGATTCACCCATGAGACATCCAATAAGGCACTATGTGACTTCAGGAGAATGATGTGGAGGAAAGATTTCCTAAGAGAGTTACTAAGTACCCCTATCCTATGAAAGGATATAATTTGTGTGAGAATTGGGAGTGAGGACCTTAAGGAATCTATCAAAATCCTCTAGAAAAGAATGAGTGAGAATTTGAGCATCTAAACACACTGATGACCCTCATATGAGACAAGTTTTTCTCCTTCCTTTCCACAAACCCACACTCTGATCCACCTTCAGTTCTCTTTTTCTGGAGGAACCACAAGTTTTGTGGGAGGAGAAAGGAGGTAGGAGACTTGAGGCAGAAGTTACAAGGGACATTGCATGGCCTAGATGGTTTAATACTCAAAATCAACATGCAAAAAATAATTCTGGTTAATTTATTTGAAATGGTAATTGTGAGATTAAATGAGGTTGTTTCTTGCATAAACTTAATGATTTCCAAGTTATTCTACAAGTCAGTTATAAAGGCACATATAACTGTGGTCCTATACTCACGTTTGGTCACATGTTTAATAAATAGCTGTTGAAAATATACTTGTTTAAATGAATTTGGTACTCTGTAAGATACATACTCTCTTATTGTCTATTTAAGAAACTTCTCCAGAAAGGCCTTGTGACCACCTTTGCTGACACTTCTCTGAAATACTCAAAGCAATGAGTTATTATGATATGATTGAGGCAAAAATCATTTAAATTCCAATTGACTCTGAGTCTGTAGCATGTGCATTCATTCTGCAAGACAAACCTTCAGTAAGTTCATATCAATGTAAGATAAACATGGGATGTTTCCAAAAGTGTGCATCTAAACATCCTTTAGTTTGGAACATTTTAAGGTGTGAAGCAGGAAAGTACCTCCTTATTTCTATAAGTCCAAGACACATATCTTGAGTTTTATGATTGCTCAAGTAAACGATTTATTGTTAGAGCTCAGTATGCTAAATACACCACCTTCTTAATGCAAGGTAACGTAAACCAAACCCTCCCTCTGAGTCAGTCCTCCTTTCTCAGAAGCACTTTTGTTTTTCCCTTCATTTTCTTTTTATCAGCTCCCAGGTATTATGAATGAATGTGACAAAACGAGTTTCTGAAAGCCAGATTCAGACTTTCTTCTTATCCTGAAACGAATGGGTAGAATTTCTAGCTCCTTGGCACTTATATTCTCAAATTTTAGAACTCATCCAAAGAGATCTTTTTTAGTATCTTATTTTATATCTTTATAAACACATTTACCGGTCAAATATTATTTTTTAGTTTGTGTTAATATGATTATTTTCAAAAAATAAGTATCTCTTTCTGTTTCAGACATGTATGCTTGATCATCAAGTCTTTGTTCTCAGGGTCTCTGTTTTCAAATTGAGACCAAGTAGTAGGACAGATATTCCATGAATAGGGATAAGAGGACACGTTCTAACATATTCTTTCTTTGTTTATTTTTGTATATAGGGAACATAGAAAAAGAGCATGGTAAGTGATATTTATATCTGACTGAAGCAGTGTTTGAATATTCCACATCAATATTCCAATATTGCCATTTTTTAACTATTAATAAAGAACAAAATTCTAGGCACCCCATTTGTGACCTCAAGTATCTTTCTGTTACTTTAAAAGGTGAACATAAGTATTCACAAAATAGAAAAAATTTTAGGGGTAAACAGAGAAGGACTAGATGAATCCATTTGTGCTATTAGCACTGAAACTCAGGTCTTACATCAGCCCCATTCAGTGAGGTCAGTCATCATGTGAATATAGTAATTAACTGCATATTTTATAGTCAGTGTTTAAAAATCAATGATAAAAAAGTATTTCTTTATGGAAGTTGTTATAAGGGAGGTGCAATTTCCACATTTAAATAATAAATGTAAAACAAATATAATAATTATTATGAAAGAGGGTTCATGATGCCATGGGGATGTACAATACTTGGACTGAGCTTTGTCATGGGACTCTGGATTTGATGAAGAAGCTCAATGCAGAAGAGGCTGGTGGTGTTGAAGGAGACAGGTAGGTCAAAGAGAGGACTACCACTTGTAAAGCAGAAAGTACAACATGCACTAAACTTTAGGAGAGGTGAGTCTGTGGTTCTATTACAGGAGACAATATTAGCCAGGTGCCTTTGGATCAGAAAATCCAGACAAGGTTATAGGTAGGCAAAGGCTGGGAAATGCAATATCTCCTTACCATTCTAAGAAGTTTGAATGCTGTCTAAGGAACAGAATTTTGAATATTATCCAAGAATATAAGGAAATCATAGAGACTTTTAAAAAGGGTACAGTGACAAGATTTTCATTTCAAAAATGTTATTTTCTTGTAGATTATACAATTAGTGGTAAAAAATGAAAAGAAAAAGAAAAACTGGGGAGGATATACTCTGATATATACACTAAACTAAATAAACAGGGCTCAGCAGGAAGAGGAGGCAAGAAGGCTGACAATTAGGGAGCTCTGCACATTTCGCCTGCACCCATCTCTCAAACAGAGAAGGCCCGAAGTTGTAGGACACTGAGCCACAGGAATTTGGGAAGAGAGAGACAGAGTACACTGGGAAGGAAACCTCATAAGTGTGTGAGGGCGAACTGGGGAAGATAAAATCGGGATGGGACCCAGAGATACAGAGGGAGGGGAGGGAAACCGCCTTGCTTGCAGTAGCTGTGAGTAATAAACCAGTGAGTGGTGGCGAGCTGCTGTGAGTCCAGGGGAAAGAAAACAAAAGCTGAGATTGCTCAGCTGAGATTGGAGAAGAGAAAAAAAAAAATCTCAGCTTGGAAAGACAGTGTTTTTTTAGCTCTGAATGGGGTGCTGACTTTAAACTAGGTGCTCTGGTCCCAGAAGGCGCCAGGAAAAACTGAATTGCCTTGCATCCAGCACCATCCATGGCGGCTGGGGCTCGGTGAACCTGCAGCAACGCCTGCAGCTGCAGTCCCAGCGCCTGGTGAAGTGGCAGCTGTGTGCAACAGTGGCCCACTGAAGCAGCAGCAATGCCTGCTGCGGCGGTCCGGGAGCCCAGTGAAACGGCTGTGGCACGTGCGACAGCGGCCTGCTGAAACAGCGGTGGCGCTCTGCAGCCACGTGGACTCTGTGGACCTGAAGTTGCTACATTCCATTAATGCACTTGGGTTGTATCCCTGTTTGAGCCGGCGGATCTGAGGCTGTGACACTTCCTTCACCCCCACTCAACCGCCTGCAACAGGGAAACAACGACCTGCAGGACTGTGCAGGGTGGTATAACAAAGCCTGGGGACTGGGACCTGGAAACGAGGCAGAGCGGGGCATAGAACTCAGCACACCTTGGCTACATCCTCAGCACAGGGAGATCGACCAGAAGAAGTGATTTGCAACGCTTTGTTGAGAAGGGACTGGGGTGACACCATTCTTCTACCCCACAATCACTAAGGTGGGGCCTCAAGGAGGCCAGAGGACAAAGTGGAGAAAAGACCAGCCTACACCAAACCACGCCCATCCCCTCCAGAGAGCTGTTTTGTTGTTGTTGGAACTGTTTTTACCTGAGCCTGGGTTTGCATGATTATTGGTTTTGTCAGTGCGTTTGTGTACCAGTGTTCCCTCTGTGGTTGTCTGTTTACTTTTTCCAGGGCTGCCTCAAGAAACAAATCAAACTACACACTGTAGAGAGTCCCAAA
The DNA here is from genome assembly GCA_017311185.1 of Proteles cristata cristata. Classification (NCBI taxonomy): domain Eukaryota; kingdom Metazoa; phylum Chordata; class Mammalia; order Carnivora; family Hyaenidae; genus Proteles; species Proteles cristata. Next base: position 61,961 of record JAESUZ010000798.1, read on the forward strand.
TACCACTACCAGTAGGGAAACAAAATAACCAAATGCGCAACAAGAGAAACCAAGAGACACCATCCGAAGAACACCTCCTGAACACACAGGCCCTGGACAGTCGAAAGAGCCCTCTCTAATACAGCAGAACTCGCAGGAGCCGAGTGTACAACAAGCTTTTAAAAGTAACAAGAGATGGAAGGCTAACCAAAATGACAAAATGGAAGAACTCTCTTCCAAAGAAACTCCAGGAAGAAATGACAGCTAGAGAACTGCTCAAAACAGATATAAGCAACATAACTAAATAAGAATTTAGAACAATAATCATAATATTAATCGCTGGGCTTGAAAAAAGCATGGAGGACATCAGAGAAACTATGGCTACAAACAATATGGAGCCTAAAAATAGTTATGGTTAATTTAAAAAGGTGATAAATGAGATACATAAAAAACTGGAGGCATCCAATGCACGGATGGAAGAGGCAGAAATGAGAATGAGTGATTTATAAGACACTATTATAGAAAAAGAAGAAACTGAGAAAAAGAGACATACACTGATCCAGGAACATTAAAGAAGAGTTCAAGAGCTCAGCGATACAATGAAAAGGAACAATATCCATATCATAGGAATTCCAGAAGAAGAAGAGAAAGGAAAAGGTGCTGAAGGAATCCTGGAACAAATTATAGCTGAGAACTTCCCCAATCTGGGGAAGGAAACAGATCTTGAAATCCAAGAGGTACAGAAAACTCCCCTAAGACGTAACTTGAATCGATCTTCCGCATGACATATCATAGTAAAAACTGCAAAAAATAAGGACAAAGAGAATTTTGAAAGCAGCTAGGGATAAAGGAGTCCTAAAATACAAAGTGAAACCTATCAGAGTGGTGACAGACCTATCTACTGAAACTTGGCAGGCCAGAAAGGAACGGCAGGAGATCTCCAATGTGATGAAGAGAAAAAATATGCAGCCAAGAATCCTCTATCCAGGAAGCCTGTCATTCAGAATAGAAGGAGAGATAAAAGTCTTTCCAAATAAATAAACATTGAAAGAATTTGTCACCACTAAGCCAGGCCTACAAGAAATCCTGGGGGGGACTTTCTGAGGGAAGTGTTGCAAGGAACGCAGGATACCACAGACACCACCACAAGAATGAATCCCACAAAGGACACAATGACTCTAAACCCACATATTTCAATAATAACACTGAATGTAAATGGGCTGAATGCTCCAATCAAAAGACATAGGGTAGCAGAATGGATGAAAAAACAAAATCCACTTATTTGCTGTCTACAAGAAACACATTTTAGACTGGAAGATACCTTCAGATTAAAAGTAAGGGCATGGAGAAATATGTATCATACTACGGGAAGTCAAAAGAAAGCTAGAGTAGCTATATTTATATCAGAAAAACTGGACTTTAAATTAAAGACAATAACAAGTGTTGAAGAAGGGCATTATATAATAATTACAGGGTCTATCCATCAGGTAGAACTAACAATTATAAATGTCTATACATCGAATATGGGAACACCTAAATATTTAAAACAATTAATCACAATACTGAAACAATATTATGGATAAGAATGTGCTAATAGTAGGGGACTTTAATACTCCACTTAAAGCAATGGATAGATCAACCAGACAGAAAATCACTAAAAAACAATGGACTCAAATGACACATTTGACCCGATGGCTCTGACAGATATATTTAGAACTCTACATCCTGAGGCCAAGGAAGTCACTCTCTTCTCAAGTGCACATGGCACATTCTCTAAGATAGATCACATACTAGGACATAAAGTAGCCCTCCATAAACATAAAATAATTGAGATCATACCATACACACTTTCAGATCATAATGCTTTGAACTTGATATCAATTACAGGGAGAAGTCTGGAAACCTCCAACAACATGGAGGTTAAAGAATACCCTACTAAAGAATGAATGGGCCAATCAGGCAGTTACAGACAAAATTTAAAAATGTATGGAAACAAATGAAAGTGAAAAAACAACAATCTATGGGATGCTGCAAAGGCAGTCCTAAGAGGAAAGTACATTGCACTCCAGGTCTGTTTCAAGAAATTACAATAAGTGCAAGTCCCAAATCTAACAGCTCACCTAAAGGAACTAGAGGCAGAGCAACAAGAGCACCCCAAACCCAGTATAAGAAGAGAAGTAGTAAAAATTAGAGCAGAAATAAACAACGCCATGACCAAATAAACAACTGAACAGATCAATGAAACTGATTGATTTTTTGAAAAAATAAACAAAATTGATAAGCCTCTAGCCAGGATTCTCAAAAAAAAAAAAAAAAAAGAGAGAGCACCCAAATAGACCAAATCATGAATGAAAATGGACTTATTACAACCAACCCCTCAGAAATACAAGCAGTTATCATAGAATACTATGAAAATTATATGCCACCAAGTTGGACAACTTAGAAGAAATGGACAAATTCCTAAACACACACGCACTACCAAAATTCCCACGGGAAGAGAGAAAGTCTGAACAGACCCATAAATAGTGAAGAAATCGAATCAGTTCTCAAAATTTTAAAAAGACTTAATTTTAAAATCTATCGATATGTGCAGGAGTGGGCATTGGATGACCAGTAAAAGAGCTTCCAAAGTGGGTGAGCAAGACTCAGAAGTGTGATGAACGGTGGAAGTTGGTGGAAGGGCAGGGGAGAGCAGGAAACCTACAATAAGCTGGAATCAAATAATCATTCTGAAGAATTCAATGTGGAGAGAGAAGTGGGAAGTATTGGAGAAGGAAATACCAACAAAACATCCCTTTTTCTGGCCTGTACAACTGGATACACTGGTTTCTTTACTGAGATGGTAATAAAATTCAATACTTAATATCAGTAATTCATCATCTCTCTTAACGTTAGTTATCTCTTCAATTGCTTAAATTGGTAACTTAGCATGCTTCT